>WEDG01007509.1:0-32854 GCA_017591395.1 Schistocephalus solidus | reverse complement strand
TCTTTGAGTTTTGTATGCTTGCAACGCTTACTTTCCTTGAATCGGCATAATTTCTTCCAAAGCCTTTTTTCCTGTTAATCTATCTTTTAACATCGATTGAAATTGATGTACTGCTCGCGATTGAAAATGCATTCGAAAAGGAATTACTTAAGCTTGCATCTGACGAGTTCCTTATCCAACACGTCACAATGGACATGCGGTTCCGAAATAAGCAGCACTCAATCTGTTTGGATCTAATCTTTCGAGGAGACGACACAGGATCCTTGGATTAAGTGCTCAGACGCCCCTTGGACGAAGTGTTCATTGTGTTCTTGCTTGGGAGTACAGTAATCTTTCTGTTCCTGAACTTCGAGGAGTACGGGATGGAAACGTATGAAATGGGGATTATAGGAAAATG
Source organism: Schistocephalus solidus (assembly GCA_017591395.1). Classification (NCBI taxonomy): domain Eukaryota; kingdom Metazoa; phylum Platyhelminthes; class Cestoda; order Diphyllobothriidea; family Diphyllobothriidae; genus Schistocephalus; species Schistocephalus solidus. Next base: position 32,457 of record WEDG01007509.1, on the reverse strand, counting down.
AAAGAACTACTGTATTATGTAGATTAGAGCTCTGCAAACGTACGTGACCCCAACACTGCCTGTTTCTTCTTTAAGAACTTGATCTAGCAATTGGTAGATTGCTGCTGTCCACATAAAATGAGCTCGTGCGTATCCATACCCCAGTGGGTGACATTCTAAATAAAAAGGAATCTGTAGAAGAGAAGGGGACTGTGGAGAACATTCATCAGATATAAAGAACCAGAACATTTTTCCGTGTTTAGGAAACAGGAAGTTGAAAGCTTCTGAGGAAAGAAAGATTAGCCATTAATTAAGAAATAGTCAAAGGCATACCAAGAAACTCGAAAAGGTTCTTTGCTTATGTGAAATAGGCAAATCAAAATCAGGACTCAATTTTTTCTCTTATAGACTATTAGGGAAAAAAGTTAACCGATATCTCTGATAAAAACAAACTCTTATCCAATTTCTTTATGTCTTTGCATACGAAAGAGCCGCCTTTTGACGAGAAAGAACACCAAAGGATGGCCACACTTACAGAACCAATAAGCACGGTAATATTCCCAACAGATATGGGGTATATATTTGCTGCCTTCGATTCGGGTGGCAGTTTCCCTGATTTAAATGACGAATTAAATATCTGCGCTAGTGGTTTGCACAGTTCGCTGGCCAGTTCTTTCAAGAACTTGGCCAGTATATCATCCGGACCAGATGACTTCGCTTCTTTCAGATTTCGCAGTTCTCGTTCCACGAGAGGTTCCTGGAAGATTATATATTCAAGCACTGAACCGGCGTCTATAACAGCACTTTTGACGTGGTCAAGCTGAAGTTCCGGTTCTCTAGTGAATACCGAGGCAAAAAACCGACCTAAGTACTCGGCTTTGTCGCAATTTTAAACGACTTTAACACCATTCCCATCCATGAGTACTGCTACTGGGTCCTTGTTTTTTAGTCGGCTATTGATATAATGGAATAAAAATTTTGGTTTATATTCAGCCTGTTGAATAATTCTTGATTCATTGTTCTTCCTTGCCTGACGAATCATTCTTTTTACAGCGTTTCGTTGATGACGTTACTTGAAACGAATTCAAGGAAGGTGAGATGGCTGGACTGACATGACTTTTTAGGTAAGAAACGTGTTAAGAGGAAGTTATGAGGTAAGCGTTTGTTAGATAGTTTAGCATTTGGTTCGAAATTATTTTTTCTAGGATTTTTGCTATATCCGCTGTTCGGTGAACACCACGATAGCTTTGTGTATCAGATCGGTTCCCGTTTTAAAAGATTGGTGTAATGCTTGAGTATTTCCAGATTTCTGTATACATACAATTCGATTGGAGTAAGATAAAATAGACTAGCAAGCAGTATTGGAGCATATATCATATGCTTCAGTATACAAGGTGGGATTTTATCCGTTCCATAAGAGGTGGAATTTGAAAGTTGTCTGATAGATTTTTTGACGGTTTATTCGCTAAAACAGATGTCATTGTGGGTAAATGCTGTCACCTCTGTTGGTTGGGGCATCGGCTCTTCCTCAACTGAATAGTTGGCTGAGAAGTACTTATTGAATAAATTTGCTATTTAGTTATCGTCCGTTATTACTTGTCCTGCGTCATCAATGATGAGTTGGGGACCTGGTTTTCAATTAGTGTTAATTTGTTTCCGAAAGATCTGGGCTGCTTTTTCGGAGGATTATATTGCCCAGCGTTCCGCGGCTATGTTTATGTTTGATTCCATTTTTCACCTAGATCATGAATTTCTCTTATTCGTCTGAGTTTGGATAAATAACAAACTGAGGGATCGTGAAGTATTTTTTAGTTTTTTTAGTCTCTTGGAAAGGAAGTAAGGAATTTGGGACTTATACGGTGATTTCTCATCTATTAAAGTATCTCAAATTATAAAAAGGGTAGAGAATAAAACGTTAACAGCTTCCGTCACGGATTTCGTTAGAAGTTATGAACTCCAGTCTAGTGACCTTACATAGTTGTTCATATAGTCAATGTCGAGATTTTTGAATTTATGTAAATGTTACTAGAATCTGATGTTACTTTTATGTTTAGAGGGAGCATTGTTATTAATGCCTAATGATCACTTTCAAAGGTTGTGCTGTCGTAATGCGTATGAAGGGGCCTGCTATCATTTGTGAGAATAATGTATAGTATGTTGTTTCCTCGGGTCAGTTTATTAATTATTTGTGTCCAGTTATGGAACACAATTGATGAGAGCAGTTCATCATGTCGTGTGGGGGCTGATAGTTTAGCCCAGTTTATTTCAGGTCGGTTTAGATTGCCTGCAATTATTTTATATTCATCTGCATATCACTCTGCATAATCCTCGTCTGAGCGCAAATTCGACCTGTGTCACGCGTTTTGCCGCCTTAAGACAATGCGAAGATGGTTTGAGTGAGGGGGTTATTAGAACACCAAGGACCTTCTCTTCCTCAACAATTGAAAGGGACTGCCGTCGAGAAGGTACTGGTAGGAATCCTCCTCCTCACTGGTCCTTCTGGTAAGCAGTCTGAGAGCCACACACTTACCAACGTTAAAACATAAGAGCCAATGAGCATACCAGCGGCTAAGACGGTAAAGACTCTTTTGAAATGCGTGCCTGTCGGCATCAGAGCTGATGGCCCTCCGCAATTTAACATCTACTGAAAACATGACGGCGCTTCAACACAAGTCATTGACACAGTCGTTGATAAAGACTAAGAAGAATAACAACCCTAGGACGGAGCCTTGGGAGACAACACTTAGAACCGGTGTATGTGTTGCTTTCAAGGTATCGATGCACACAGTTTGGAATCCCTCTTCTTTCGATTCAATTTATTGAGGGAAATAGGCATGGGCCTTTGAATATCCTATTTGTGAGGTAAATTAAGTGCGGTATACAGAGAAACCGTGTGGTTGCAAAGATACAAATGGTGGTTATAAAATTTGACAAGTGGTGCGTGTCTCTCGAGAGTTAAGATAAATTCCTCATCGCTCAGGCTCGTTTTGGAACATAAAACTGTCAAGGTTCCTTTTAAAGCTTTTCAGCGATGGTGATATCACAACGTCTTCAGGGAGGGCATTCCATGATTAAACCACTCTGGCAAGGAAGGAGAACTTGCGCACGTCCAGTCTCGCCTGCTGGACGCGCAGTTTTAATGGGTGACATCGGAGCTGTGTTGTGTTGCAAATTCAAAGAAATCCGAGAATTTCAGGCTTTAATCCAATCCCTTTACAATGCGGAATGTATGCAGGAGATCACCACGCATTTGCCTATAACTCAAAGGGAAAGATTAAGATTCATTAGGTTGGTTGAATATGGCAAGGAGCTTTGAGTCCTAACCATGTAGGGAGTCTCGGGCACTAAGTGATGCCAATTCATCCAAATCAGTTGCTCAAATCTTCCATGTTCGGTCATCGGCTAAGCGGCTGAATGTAACTCCGCCCTTACTCGACTGTAAACAAAAAATCGTTAAAGACGATTAAGGCAAAGCAGAATTGTTTAATTCATTTTTGCCGACCAATTTACCACTGAAACTAGCCCCACTCCCACAATTCCTCTGCATTCAAATTCAAATTCACTTCTAACAACCATTAATTTTTCGCCTTCACGTAATCAAAAAGAAATAGCTCACCTAAAAAATTCACATTCGGTTGGAACTGATAACATTCCAAACTCCATTATTAAACAGTTAAGGGATTTTCCACATTTACTAAGCAAATTATTCTCAGTATTTCTTGAAAATTGTTTCTTCCCCGATTATTGGAAAACTTCTATTATAATACCAGTTTTTAAATCTGGTTCCCGCTCCGAAATTCATAAGTTTCGCGGTGGTCATAAAACTCCCTCTCTTGCTAAACTCTTCGAAAAACTAATTGCAAAACAAATCACGGATTTTTGAATAAGCAATCAAATTATCAACTTTTCCCAACACGGCTTCTTACCGGACCGCTCTAGTGAAACCTGCCACATGTATTTTCTAAAGCTACTTACCTTTCTTCGTAATGATCATCTATCTGTAGTAGTTTTCTATTTTGATCTTAGTAAGGCATTCGATAAAGTGCCTCATAAACGACTTCTAGCTTTACTAGAAACTATAGGATTTCGTAGTCCCCTTACTGACTTTATTCGATCATACCTAAATGATCGAAAACCAAAGGTTTTAGTAGGGTCCTAAAACTAAAGTGCTACCCCGATTGTTAGTGGTGTCCTTCAAGGTACCGATTTAGGTCCTTTGCTGTTCTTACTGTATTTAAATGATATTTAATCGATAGTTTAACATTCTAAATATTTTATTTATGCTGATGACCTCAAATGCGTGTATTCTTTCTCTAACTCTACGACCGAACGGTGCCTAGAACAAATTCATTCACACGTAGACGCTCTTTTGGCCTGGAACTCCACATGAATAATGGAGTTCTCACCTTCTTAGTGTCGCTACATGAGTTTTGGGCCTGTAAGGCTGCCGCAACCTTTTATCTTTGAAGGTTACCCTATGATTGAATGTTCCTCCATCAAGGACTTGGATCTTTCGCCTCATGCCGATAGAATTACGACCAAAGCTGCTCAGATTTGCGGCTTTATTTCTTATAATTTCTACCTTCCTGAAATTAAATTCAGACTTTATCGTATGTTTGTACTTCCCATTCTCGCATTTTGCTGTCCTATCTTCGGTTAAATGAACGAATCTAGCCATTCAAAAATTTAAAATGTCCAAAGACTTTTCACAAAAAACTTCTTTTTCCGACTCTTTTAACTACTTCCTATTCAACAAGATGCCAGCTAATGAAGCTAACATTTCTTTGGGTCAGAAAACTTGAAGCAGGCTTTTGTCTCCTTTTCCTTCTAAATAATAGCTCAACTCTCCCCAAGCTTTCTGTCATTACCTCCGTTAGTCTTCCTTATAACCTAAGAAATGCTACACTTATTATACCCCCCCCCCTGCATCCTCCACGTGTAAACGCTCTCTCTTCTTTGCTTCTAGGTATAGTTTCCTTTGGATTAACTTGCCAATTGAAATAAGTTCGTTAACTAGTCTATCTACAGTCAAGCTAAGACTGCATATCTATCTTAACACTGATTCCATTAACCTTTTATTTTCCTCATCTTTTCCCAGGAGCTTTCCCCATGACTCGGAGAAAGGACCATCGGGAATTGAAGTGACCCTCTTGAAACTATATTTTCGCTACCTCGGGTCGCCCATGAACTATGATGTCTCCTTATATCACCTTTCATCCAAACGATGAAGTCATTTGGACGTACAAATTCGGTGGTCCACAGTCTAAAATGCTGCCATTTTTTGGATACTAACCATCATCAGAATTAAATTCTGGCTCCTAAGATGCTGAGGACTTCAGTTTATGGACGCATTTTCGTGAGATTTTATTTCATACACCTAAGTGATCAATAACGAATCATCTCATTGTCTGCCGAGGAATTCACCGTTTGAAGACTGCAGAGACGGCTTCATCGTCCTCGAGGTAAGAACTGTGGTCGGGCTAAGATGCCGCGCACTCCGTCGATCCGGAACACAGATTCGATTGTGTCGGCACCCAGAATTACTTGAAACAGTTCTGAATGCAAAAACTAGTAATATTTCGCTTAAATAAAAAATGAGTTTGCAGCCTTTTATATTCTGGGGTAGTTTATTCCATATTGGTATGGCATTTACCGAAAAACTGCCGATACTTAACGGTGCGAGCTAAAAGAATAAATAAAAAGACATTGCGATGACTGCTGTGCCAAGAATTGCCAAGCTGCGTCACAGTGGAAAGGGAATTAAATGTAAGCCATTTATTTTCAACAAATTTGACCTCATCGTCTAGCCACTTTGCATCGGACAGCCTCGTAGCCTGCGCAAAGGTACATCGAATTAAGGGCAGCACGAAAACTTCATTTGCAGATGATATAGTGTATCGCTTCCCATGGCTTATCTCTCCTGGTAACTACACAAAGAAAACTGAACGCATGCTCCAATCGTGCACAAGTGAACATAAATTAGCTGTGCAACGGGGTGACGAATTATCTCAACTTACGTTCTGCACCTAAGAAACGGACCACGAGTTCGACTTAGCAGGCGTTACGATAATCGCCAATGATTGGGATCGCAAGCAATCGAGGTATCGATTTAGCGCCAGTATACAGGGTCCTGCGAAGTCACCTCCAGACATGCATTTGTGATCGTTGATTGGTTTGTACCCGTTATATGTCACCTTTTTGTTGACGCTGCTATGTCTGATTATGAACTTCTAAACAATCTAGAAAGCTCGGTTGATTTAAAAAGTTTCCGTTGCTTGATCGGCCTTCTCGTACTTAAGCAACTACCTGGAACTCGTACCTCCGCATACATCCTTGAATTTGCTTTCTCCCACGATCAAAGCTCATTTCTTTCGCTTGTGGAGAGCACTATTCAGCTTTTAATTTCAAATTAAATACAATTTCCGCCAAAGAAGTCGAGTAACGGTATAATCGGCACAAGCACCATTCTGAGTATGGACCTCGAATCCTCCGTGGCTCGCCACTTTTTACCAAACTTTCCAGGTTTCTGTCAATGGTTCCATGGCTTATCCTCGGTTATGCACCCTATAAGACCTTAATTAAACGCACAATCCAATCGAGAAATCGGCACATCTTAATTCTTTCTTAAAACCTCTTTCTGAATGACCACGTGACTCCTTGGACATCCTATGAAGATTTACCGGGGTCCCATGTTACGCGCTTTATTCAGTTTACTTAAATGGCGGCTAGGTGCGCGCGTGTTGATCACTACCTTGTGGCATTAGTTACTCCAGTCATTCGAAATTCGTCTTTTTGTTTTTAGAAGTTTTGTCCAACCAGATGCTCCTCGATACCGTGTTTACATCGGGAATCTTCCGAAAAACTGCTTAGCTTCAAACATAGAAGAAATATTTGAAGGCTGCAAGGTGTGCATTTCCAGTTTTACAAACTCAAGGCTGTATTTAGATATCAGAAGTGCACATGGTGCGAAATCCAGAGACTGATGAATTTAGAGGTTTTGCATACGTAGAACTAAAGGATCAAGATTCCTACAATACTGCACTCGCTTTCGACCAAGCGGTACGTTCCAGATTAATGTCTTCAGCTTTCTATCTAGATCGTTGATGGCCATACTATTCGTGTTAACGATGCGGACAAACGAGGTAAGCACTTTTTGAAATTTTATCTTCTGTTTACATTTTCACTGGTATTTATGATTTACCAAGCGGACAATCCATCTAGAGTCTAGTTCGACACGGGCTTATACCGTTTTTCAGTGAAGCGGTTCTCCTGTTCAGATCCTTTGTTCCCAATTCAGGTTTTACACGATTCTCTCCATGTATAGAAGCATGCGTTCGAGTTTCTCTAACCAAGTTTTTATCAAGATTATGGCTTGCCGGATAGCCCGCAGCCACCTAGGCCCAAGTACATTTGTCCATAAGGTCGGTACCAAGACATCCATGTTTATTCTGACCTATGGCAATCTCTGATTTCCAGCACTAGTCGTCGCGAAGTCCTTGTCCAAAAATGCAGGCACAAAAATCCTTAGCTGATTTCGCAGTTTTTGGACATTGAAGCATAAAGTGATATCCAGCATCACGCGAAGGCGTTTAATTAGTCATGCTTTGGCATTCTTAGAGAATAAACGGGAGAGATTAATTTTCGGCATTCGGATCCTAAGGTTTCTCTGTATACGTCATCTACGCAATGTTTACGAACTTTACCCTCTGCTTGGCCTGTCACTTGGTTCGGACTGTAGGCTAATTTCACAGAAGTTCGGGCTTTAAGGTTAGATGAATGCAGATGCACGCACTCAGTGATGATCGGCTGATACACCACTGTGCTTCATCCTTTTTTCCATTTTGCCGTGCCAGGAGGGTATAAAACGAAAACTAAGCCAGCTTCCGGAGATCTTCCTCGCTAAAATCGCATGGATTTGCATTTAACGTGTTGTGGCGCCTTGATACTGGTTTTGGAAGTAATTAGTTGGCATGATATATTGGTCCCCGAGACATTGATTGTTAATTTATGTGGTTTAAACTACGTTTCTAACCAAATTAAATACTCCATGTAGTTAATGGAGCTTGATTGGTGGGTACCGACATGCGTCGCAGTTTGACTAGGAAAAATGTCCGAGTAGCCACTACATCCACCCTCATAACGAGTCATCTTGCCTCAATGTCATCATTAGAACCTTGCTCACCTGATAGTTAAGATGATTCTACAGGAGCCCATTTTGACCCATTTCACAAGTCGAACGCTACTATAATAATCAAGGCTTTTGTTAGGCGTCACAGACAAAGAGGTGCGGCATCGCTAAGGCTGCATAGTTTATCTTACTAAACTGACGTCACCGTAAATGTTCTGCATACTGTTTTCGTATGTTCATTTATGAATGTAGATTGCACCATAGCATAAAACTTATGATCTGACTAATAAATATTGTCTGGGCGTATGGAATCTAATTGATCAGGCAACGGGTGCCTGTGGCACGAACACATTGGACCTGTTCATGCTTATCTCAAATCTTAATTAAATTTTCTATTAAACCGGAAACTGGTGAAAAATATAAAGACGTCTGTATGGGTCTTGCTAGAAATACCACATTTCACGAACAAATTCGTTTTGCTGGCCGTTTTGCTAAAAATTCCAGTACTTTTTTAACTTTCGAGTTGAAAAATGGCAACATTTCTGCTTACCCCCATGGCCCATATTTAGTTTGCTTCTTCGGTGACATCGACACCCTATAAGCTAAAATCGGGTAATGAATAAGTTTGGGCTGTTGAATTTGCATCGAAGACCTTACGAACAAGAAGGCCCAGTGAATCTGTTCGATTATGTTTGATCTCCGTTTTCACTCATCCGGGCATTTTTATTTAGCATGGCGTTTAATTTATTGGTTGTTTCGCAGGCTTTTTACTCCGGCTTACTAGCCAGGAATATAATTGCTATGAACCTGAATAGTAAAAATGTCGGTGAGCGGTTGCGTTTTTTCTCTACCTTGTACATCAACATTCGCCCCCCTCTGAGTTCCGCCTGTAGTTTTCATATCAACACAGTCAGTCAGGAAAAGCATACATGCAGATACCTGTTGCAGCCAATCTCCCTACCATGAGTAATAATAAACACTAATGATCACGTCGACCAACATGAAAAACAATTTTGTGGCCTTGACGTTTCGACTAATTTGCTCAGTCATAAAAAAAACGTCGACATTATATGGACACAATATAGTCAGCTTAATGGAAGGCCTTTTAAATAATTGATTGTGTTAATCGTTGAATTATATAAAATCAACCGATAATTTTTTTACAAAGAACAAAAATTATGGCTCAAGCGGAAAACCTTATCGGTTACTGCTTGCGAGGGGGAGGGGGGGGGGTTAGATACCCCTTGACGACTGCCATTAACGCTGGCCTAGGGAGATCTAAAGTGCACAGTCTTACGAGAAAGCACCTTATGCATGCATACCTGCAGTCTACAACAATAAATCGTAAACTACTGACCACGAGTTAAACTCCGTCGCACGTGACTGTTGCAAGCTTTGCAAGAAAACATAGATCGGCAGTGTTCCACGCCTCCCTTGCGGCTGGTACCAATGCCCTGAGATCTTTAACTTAAAAACACTTGCACACATTTGCGATAAACTTTACTCCCCATTCGTGCGTGGCCATCGCCGGTTGTGCATGTCTGATGGTTTATTCGTCATAGAAACGCGTCAGTGAACCTTGCGTGGCCGTACAAGTACAACGCGGGTCCTCCGCTTACGGCATCCAGTAAATGCCATTAATTTCTGAATTCTTTTACAATCGGAAGAATGTTTACATTTCGCCTTTTCAGAGAGGTTAGCAGCTTAGTAAACTTCGTCAGGGTCTGTCTTTTCTCGTAAGTAAACGCGGGTTGGCTGACCTTTTCCATTCGGTTCGTTTAGTACTTCGGAAATCTGGTTGCAGTTTTTTCTGTGACATCTAAGTACTTCTTATTCGTTCATGCCCGAAGATAAAGCCGTGGTTTTGCACCTTTTAAGAAAAGGTTGCAACCGAAACCTAAGCTATTTTCATGACCTCTTGAGCACGCCAAACAGGATTCAAAAAAGGATACAAACTTCCACAAGCTTCAAAAGCAATGATAGGTTTTTCTTCTGTCCGGATAGGAATCTGGTGCTAGTCGCCTTTGAGATCAAGCGTGCTATACATGTAGTTAGCAATATATTAAATCATTTAATTTATCCCGTGTATGAGTACGCATCGAGGAATGCGTATTTGTTAATCGTCTGCCTGTTATGGTTTTAATTGGCTACCACCAGGACTTGTGCTCGCTACGGTGATGAGGAGGGCTCAATTACTTGTTCACACAAGAGATGATAACTTTCTTCTTTTATAAATCTTTAATCAACGTTATTGTGCCTACGAGATTTTGTTGCAATAGGTTTGCAGTCTTCTGTTAAATTAGGAAAAAATCGAAGAGGCTCGATGCTAACGGAAGCCGCAGACCATGTCGAGAACGTAGGCTATGGATTTCGACACTTTTGACTAGCCGAAGAAGGTCATGACCGAGTAGAATATTGCTGCATAAGTCCGGAAAAACTGATAATTGATCTTCTCGTTAGCAGTACCTTTATATTTAATCAGGACAAGAAAATTGCCTTGTGTGGCTCTGATTAGAGCGCTGGTGTCCCTGGAAATTTTATTGCGAAATTGATGAATGTTCATATTATTTAAGAGTACTCCTGAAGACAAGACGTAACTCTCAGTACTGCCCTGAAAATTAACCCCGTTTATTTGTAGTTCAACCACTGCGCTTGAAACGCAGTCACGAGCAGTAGCCGATGCTACGGCGGAAATGGTGGGATGAGCAGAGGAACGGACTTTTCGGTTTCGGGATGCCATGCAAACCTTTTAGAGGTGCCCCTTTTTACCGCATCCTTTGCATACTACTTCGCGTGCAGGGCATTTTGAACGAGGATTTTTGTCGTACCCGCAAAAGATATACTTGTTAGTTAGTTTTTAGCAGGACTGGATGGAGTTTCGCATTCCTCGGTAGCGGCATCGAATGAGGTGATCGACAGTGTCAACTATGCCAGTCCAAACTGGAAGCTTCTATAGGCACAGTTAGAAAAATAAACCCGTCACTGATGTTGGCTGAACATCATACAGGCCAGCGAGGCCAACTGGGATGTTTTAACCTGCCATGCTGGTGAGGGCAATCAAAGGCAGTGGTAACTGGGGAGCAAATATCAGGAGACCAAAGAAAATAACATACAGGGGATGACGTGAGTCATAACTGAAATCCTCAAATAGGAGTTGAAGTGAAAAAGATTACTTAGGTTGAGTTGTAATATAAAGTATAATGCAGCATAAGCGCACAACATTTCCGTTGCTTCAGGATGCTGGCTCTAGAAGTATCATCTTTTCCTCCATGTAACATGAATTACTTTTACTTATTTTCGATGTCATTACAAACTCAAGAACAATTTACCGAATTTATGCCTTTCGTGTACTCACTTTGTAAAAATGGTATCTCCTTTAACTTTCATAAAAGAATAAGAGTTTCTTGCTATGTAAAAAAATGCTTTTAAATTCTCGAATAATTTTAAACTCGATTTGATGCTGTTTTATTGGTTTCCACACTACAAGATCTATGTGAGGAACAACGCACATTTTCCCATGCTGTTCGGAATGTGCCACATGGTGCTTAAACTATTTTCTAGCTTAGATGGAGCACATTGTATAGTTCGTAAGAGGCATTCCTAAACGGATACATATGACGATATTTGAATAGACCTTTCATGAAAAATTGTATAACGCACCATCTTTTAACCCGAAAACCGCCCCATCCTCGATCATAAAATTGGAAAAAAAGACGTTATTTGGTATAAGGGAGGGATGTTTTGCTCGCCCCAACAGTCTGCCGAATCTAGTTTGATAAAACACCACCGATTAAAGCTTCTCAAATGGCATCATCACGGTATTGCCCTGCCCTAGCAGCTTTGAAATCACAGTCTTCAGCTAAGGATTTCAGCTTTTGGGCGAACTGTTAGAGTGTTGGGCCACCCACTCTTCCACAGGTCACTAGATGACGAGCGGATACTTTTTTAGCGTTTGAGTAGAGGTCTTTCAGCAATCCGACAGCTTTTTAAAGCTGGAACATTTGTTAATGCATTCTCTAACAGTCGGAGAGATATAATTACCCAGAAAACCCAATTCGGTTTCAAGCTTTCGATCGTGGCCATGATATTCTTAAACGTGCGAAACCAGTGGTGCCATTGTTTGGAGGTGTCTGGAGCATTTGGATCCACATCGAATCGTTCTGGCCTGAGAAATCGATCCAGTGTTGAGCTGTAAGATGAATAAATTGTTGTACTCGGAATAGTCTGAATCACCCAAGTGGGATAGCGCAAACGAAACAGGAAGAGACCGGACAGATGAGTACCCTATAATTTGGCTACTATTCATCTTACAATTGAAGCGTTGGCACTGAACCAAAAAAACAAAACAGTAGTCAGATACAAATTGGTCAGCGCAATAAGTTAGCATGACGATCTTCCTGGAATTCGAGTTTCGCTGTCGGGCCGTAATACACTTCCGAGCTATCTTTCGGGAAAGTATGTTGTTCTGTAATGATTCCGTCTGTGCCACGTTTTGGCCAGTGCTCCTGATGCATAGAAGTGTAGGTAGAATGCTTTCAATATGGTAGACGGGCGCATACCAATCACGTTACTGGATATACCTATCCTGTTTTGCCTCGAGGCTCTGTCTATAGTCCTGTAAGCAGTTGCATAGCAACTAGTAACATGTATAGAGAGACTAATGACAAAAAAAGGAGAATAGGATGGTTATTGCGGGCTTACTAGGCATCATCAGCCGGCCTTGTCCAACCGCGGGTTTTGGGGCACGCAAGGCTCAAACTTGCGCTCTTTTGGTTATTAGTCCAACGCCCTAACTATTGAGCAAGGGGTTTGTTTCCCTTATGCTTGCGGTCGGTTAGAGCGTTGGGATAGCAACAACAAGAGCGTTGGTTTAAGCCTCAGTTACCCCCTAAACCTGGGCTTCGGTAAGGCTGACTAAAGATGGATAATAAGCCAGTAATGGCCATCCCAGTTGCCCTTTCCTTCCTCGGAAGTCTCCCTGTGAAGAATGATTTCAGTCTGCTGACTAGCACCTGTTGTATGTAGTCTCGCAAGCGGAAAATTTGATTTTCACAAACTTCTCCGTTCAGAACACATACAGAGTATCTTTAAACCGCAAAGCCACTTGGTTTGACCCGACATTAGGGAAAAAATGAGGTGATATAGTTAATAAAGTATCGCAAAAGTAAAACGCGTATGTCACCTATTTAGTCCTTGCTATCCATGCTCATGTCAGTATAAATGTCCAGCGGAACTTTAAAAAATTAAGGTCTGCCCGGTATTGCTAGGTTATTCAAACCCTTACCCTGCTAATCCTATGCGCTGCAATTTAGTGCAGCCAAAACTCGATTTTTAATGCTGATACTTCAGTCTTGCAGCTCTCACAAAGCCACTTCTGTGCTTGCTGTAATGGACAATGTCAAGTTAGTCCTCTTTCGTAAGCGTACGCTTTGCCATTGTTCCTTGACTTTCAGAACGTCTTTTGGTTCTTTATCTAATACCGCTTATTCTTATAGGTGGCCGTGGAGGTCCCGGTGGCAGAGGTGGACGCGGTGGCAACTTCCCACGAGGTGAAGGAGGCAACCGTGACTTTGGCGGCCCTGGAAGAGACTTCGATAACCAGGCCTTTCGGTCTGGAAGGCAGAGTAAGTCCCTTTCTTGTTTTGTTTACTAACGGGGCTCATCTACACACGATAAATACTGTTTTACTGTTCCTAGCTCTTGGGCATTAAAACATTTTATAACGCTGCCCGTCCAACTTGATAGAATCGGGACGACGCGGCTTCTGGGACTTGGTCGTTCTGCGTTCTCCTACTTATAGGAAAGCTATGCCGATGCATAATAACACAAGACTGGGCCAGCTCTGCCATTTACTGTAAAACTGGGGTCCGAGCTATGATTGCTTCCTGTCAGGGGGTTAGGGATAAAAACTGCCAGTGACCAATAAGCCTGAAATGAATATTCGATTCGCCTTTGTATTTGTAGCAAACACTCAAGAATAATCATTTGTAGCTTTATCATGACGTATTTGACTAGCTTCCTACTTGCCATTTATGCCCTATTACACTTCTGTGCCTTTAAGCGAATCACACCCAAACATTGTTTATGTAGGAACGCTCAAAATAAACACCTTCAGTCAGAACGTCAAAAAACTACGTGAAGTAGCAGTTGGCGTTCGTTACACAATTAAATCCCATATAACCTGTTGAAAAGACCACCTTGCTTAAGTGAACTTGCAATACAGATTAATTATGGAATACCATCTCCAGTTAATTCGTACATGATAGATTTTGACTGGATATCTTTTCGGCAGTTCGTGTTTGCCACATTGAAGAAAAGGACTTTCTGAATACTGCACCCTTCAATTGCTTTTCGATGGTTAAATAAATGCAATCTTATTTCCTGGAAGGGATTTTAGTATGTTCCTCGCATTTATCCTTTTCTGATAAATCATATCTTGTAATTTGCTGGCCAGCATCAGAATATGTAGGCATTAAACAATCAATTATCTTTGTACATATTTTATGAAAACCATATATTATTCCTTTCCTCAATGAAAATACCTCTATGCATACCACTTACCTAATGGGTTTGCATCGTATTGCGTTAGTAAGCTGAATTGACCTGCGAATACCTGGTAAAATTAGCCGCACCATTTCTTGTAATTGCAAATTTTTGCAAAATCATGTTCCCTTCAACCGTCGCATTTCGTAGGAGGTAGCTTTCTGTACAATAATTAAAAGAAACGGTATTCTTTGGCATACCTACCGGGAAATCTGATTCAGCGTATGCAGCCGTTGAAAAACAGCAATAGAAAAAGCATACTTCCTTAGCTGTCCTTTCTATCAGTTAACAAAATTTCATCATCGGATTTTAGTGAATGCTAATCGAGATTACAAGTCCACCTTTAAAAAAATCAATTTGTCAACATAATCAGGCACACCGGTCCATCTTTCATGGCTACTGGCGTCTGCCATACTTTCTTAACAATAAACTATAAGTTAGTCTCTTCAGTTTCTTAGCTTTCAACTCCCCACAGCGACGCTGGAGCAGATATTTTGTCATCTGTCTAACTGGCCAGCCTTCTGTCTACCCTCGAATAGCGTTCTTGCCTTTATTTCGCCGAACATGTTAAGATGAGAACTGCCAATTATTTGTTTGCGCGTGCGTGCGTGCGTGCGAACGGGCACAGAACACTCCAGTGGCACGAAATTAGTGTGTGGTTCTAATTTTCATACAGGCCTGTGTACTGTCAACTACGTTTATGTTTGTACTTTTTGCTGGCGACAGGCATAAAAGTTACCGACGTCCCGACGATACCGTAATCAGTAAACGCAGAATTTTGTCATTCCTTCTACAACGGGGAGGCGACTACACCCTGTTGCACTCCGCCGTGCTCAACCTTAAAGTGAATATATTCATATTTAGCCTACCATTCCAGGCCTGGTCTGTCAGTAAATTTCCACTGCCGCGACAAAGTTTTTAGGTAATAAAGGTCACAGTAAATGCTGTTCATTGGGTGTTCCAGTATTCGCAATCCACACTGCTTCCCTCACATCCCCTTCTGCACCAAATCGTTGATCGCGTTGTGAAGACGGTGCATCATCCTTCACTAGCGTTACATTAAATTGCATGCCCAGCGAATTTGGTTTCGCTTCACTTGCGCTGTGAACATGAAGCTTTTGCCTATTTTACTACCTACGGCTGTTGTCAGTTTATGTCTTTTTGAATGCTGCCTTCACTTACACATGGTGATTTTATTAATCCCTCTGCACAGTGGTTTTTGTCACCACCTCACGTAATAGTGCTGAATTGCAAATTAATTTAATGCCCGGGATTTTCTCATCCAACAGGTCTCTTTTGGCGGTTATCGAAGTTCTGTTGTCCCTAACTTTGTGGTCAACTGAATTATCTGGCTCTATCGAGAAACTTGCCACAATTTCCGTCTAGTCTGACTGCTATATCAGACCGAATTTCAAAAACTTGGTGTCAGGCCATGTCAGAAAATAACCGAGGCCGCTTTCAAACATGGTGTTTGTTTGGGGAATGGGATTTCACGCATTCGTTTCTATAGGTTTTGGTTGGTAACCCAACAAGAAGGGTTTCTGCTCATCTGATTATCCCTGCGTCTAGAGCCAACTCGATACTTTCTTGCCTATCAACGACACCATGCAATACTCAGTGTTCTGCTGATAGGAGACATTACTCTTCCAAATTACAGGCATGCTAGAATTAACTTACCACCCATGCTATGTATTAAAAATCGCCCAAATAGAGGTGGTACTACAATTTAATGCTCGCAGATCGATATTAGTTTGTATCTCAATACAAGCCAAATCTCTTTCCTGGTTTTATTGCTTCCGAACAACCTACCACCGGCTAGGTCGCGAACTCGCAAAGTAATCAATATCGAGAGTTTATCGACATGACCGATTCTGTGGCAGTATTTGCGGCCGTACACTGTGCACGTAAACATGGAGCCTGTGGTTGCCAGGTAAAACTAAACTGACGCACCAATACAACCGTAGAGCCAACGCCTTAAACGTGGTTTCCCCAGCAGAAACAGGCGCACGCCTATGTAGCTGGCGTTTCGAAGCAGCCTATCTCTCCCCCATGGTGTTAGGCGTACCCAGTGTCAAACCAGTTCAGAACTGTTGCTGTGTGCTTCAGGGCAGAGTATTATAAAGTTAGGAAGGAACTTGAAAAATCTGCTAGCAAAACTGAAGATTTTTGTCCGAACTATACTTCTAGGGCTTCTTCCTGGATTCCATGGAAATTTTAGACATTGTTCTAAAGTTCCTTCGGAAACCGAAATAATGATCGTCGTCAAGTTTTGCTTTTTTGGTTTTCGACTTGCCTCATGCAAACGATTCAGGTAAACCTACCAACTCCCAATAATTGGAGTCATACGCCTGCAGCTTTCGATGACTGTACAAGTGCCGTAGTGATGTTGTACTTGTCGTTATGTCTCTTATGCAGCAGTCGACCACCATGTTTCCTTCTTGTGCAGCGTTCTATTATAGCACTTCCTGTGCGCAAAGGTGGGCAGAAGCTTAAACGATTACACTCTAGGCCCAAGTAAACCTAACCAGCAAAGTAGCTCTATTCCATTCATATGTTTTCTACATCTTATTACTGCTTTTTTAAGGTAACTTTCGCAGTGGACCTGGAGGCAGAAACGGTGGTGGTGGTGGTGGTGGGCCTGGAGGCTACGGTTTTGACAAGCCCCGTGGCGGCGGTTATCGACCTAAAGTTCAGCAACCCTTCCAAGTGCCAGAGCCAGCTCCTATTGTAGACTACGAAGATCGGCCTCGTCTTTCCCTTCAACCAAGACGTAAACCCCTCCAGCAATCTACTGAGGAACGTGAACTTTCGGAACGAGCTAAGGCCATATTCGGCGTCGGCAAGCCCCGATCACCAAGTCCTACCGGGTAGTCCACCTTTTACTGACGTTTTTATCGGAGACCAGGCCATTTTGCTGAACGGGTCTTTCCACGCGTTTAGCGGCACACCCTGATGCTTTGAAGGCCTTTCGTGCTGCCAGTGCAAGTTTGGCCATGCCTCTGATAAAACCGTGTACTTGACTCATGGTCGCTGTTCAAAGGCTTTTTTCAGATTGGACACAATCTAGGCGTACCCATAAAGTGACTTCTTTTGGTCTAATCTTTCTATACTTACGGGAGTTTGCCTCTCCTCCAACTTGGAGTCAGATAGCCACGACCGATTTGAAATATTTATAAAAACAAGCATCCTAGGAGCTCGGTTGACGTGCGGTTTCTGAAGTCATTGTTCCGTGGCTATGCAGGATAAGATCGAAGTAGAATTAATGTGGGGTGCCACAGGCGTTGCCCGTGTGGATGTTTCAAGGACTCGTTTCTTAAAGTCATCACTGCCAACTTGTGGATGTCAGTTTACTTCTGCGTGCTTTCAACTTAGTGGTACGGAAAGTAAATGCTCTCTTCACGGCTTTGCCGTCAAAAAGAGCGGGTAGCATCAAGCCAGAGTTTGTAAATCAGTTTGAAGCAGTTATTTTGTGCAAACATCCCCATTTAAATTATTTGCCATTTTACATTTTGATCGTAATTACTTGTACTTTTTACGGCTGCGATTATGCTCGTGGCAGCAGACCTAGATAGCTCAACCCATTCTTCAGCGACGGAAGCTGAATACAGAAGGTCCAAGCCCCGCCAAAAATTCCAGCGGATGCCGTAGCATCGATCGTAGTACTGTAATCGGACCTTTTTATGAGGGTTCTTAGGGTTTTTGAATACAGGCGGGTCCTCAACAGCCGCTCGGATTGTTTGTTGGAAGTTATATCTCCTCTAGCGCTTTGGCTCAAGAATAAGGCAGCGGTGGCAAGCTAACTTATTTAATGACTGTTCACGGTCGCCATTTAATCTTGCCGTCGTAGGAATATGTGGCATTTTATAAGACGGTCGGTGTGCCAGACCTTAGCCCTCTGCGCCCCGTTAGCCCTGTCGATGCTTATTCGTTGGGCCCGAGAGTGTGCTTATTTCGCAGCTAACCCTCACTGAAGGCCGTTTTACTATCCGCCTGCTGTGGACGCGCCGGGTAGCCAGCAGCTAGGCTAACGGGTAACCCATCGTCTCTCGCTCAAATATTAGATCGTTTAAGAATCAATATCTTCGGTGATTGAAGTGTAGTTCCTTTTATAGTGACTGATGTAGAGAAGTGCGCTTATGCCTAGAGATTATCCTTAGGACTTTAATTACCAGACGGTTGAATGCAGTGTACTTAGCACAATTTTCGGTAATTCTGGTGTCATCGAACCAGTTCGTTGGCACCGTGCTTGGTGAGACGCGAAGACGAATGCATATAGCTTTCTCTTGTCCTTTATCCGCGTGAGCCAACCATCCGTGCAGTAGTCACTGTAGAGCTGACTTGAACTGTCTCCCGCTGTCGAATTTTTGAAAAACAAAACTATACGGGTCCACAGAGATCAGTATCAGTATATTTGAGGGAGATGTAGGTGATTCACCTTTGAATTCCCTATTTGTAAATGCGAGTTTTGTTATCAAAAAAATAGTATCTCGATATGTTGGCGAGGCCAACATAGTGGAACATAGTTGATAAATAGCAAACAGTGAAAAAAACTCCCGGTGATATTTAGGAGAAAAAACTGTCGCCCTGGGGGGGGGGGGGTCCAACGGGGGCATTGCGGAGGTCGCATGAATCAACCGGATGCTCCCTTGCTGATTGCAGAGTCCGTTGAGGGATTTCAAAGGCGGAAGTATATGCCCAGATCATCCTTGGTCTATTGCGGTTCGAACCAAGGGAGAACGTTCATACACCTCATGGATGCAGTAAAACTATTTTTTTAGATGCGCATCTCATCTAGTTATGTTGGAGACCTAGATGTGTTCAGCTGTCGCGCCTGGTGTCCGAACCGTGAAAACCGCACATTTTTCATTTTACATGAATAGTCCTCGGGTCAATGTGAAAAGTAGTTTGTCGTGGTATTTCTATTAAAGTCCCCCTGTGCTTGTCGACAGCTAGGCATGTTTTAACAATGGACTAGTGTTACAATTCAAAAGCGAAACCTATGAATGAAACTGAAATCAGGCATCCCAAACCCCTTTGAAAATCTAACTCGTCTCAACAGTTTAAAACATTGTCAATACAAGCAAAATTCGAGTTCCAGAAAGTAGTTTAGGAGTAAATGCGATCGCTGGAACGAGAACTTAATTCGCCTGAAGTTTCGGACTCATCATCAGAGACACCATCCGTGTCTGATACTGTCTCTGGTGATGGGTTCGCGCACGAATTCGAAACCTCTGGCGAATAAAGTTCGTGTTCTAGCGATGGCATCCACTTCTCAGTTTGATAAATCTTATGTACACGGGTGTAATGCAGCGGCCTGTACGAACAGACCTGCCTGACGCCACAAGGATGCTTCATCATCAACGGTACTGACGTGTCTGAGCTCGAGGCGTGCAGGTGCTTGCGTGTGTGTATGCATCGATTTCCGCACATTCCTCCCGCTGGCAGTCAGTTCAATGCTATGTTTGACACTGCATGTTTGTGATTTATGCGGTCAGACCTGCCACAGTAGCTGGCGCTGTGCTCCGCGAATGTGGCAAATGCTGGCACCGCCTCTCACTTTTGGCAGACAAGTGCATCTCTGATTGTCTTTTCATGCTTTACTGTAGATCGGATACCAACGCCCCAAATGAGGACACTAAGTAAATTGGTCCTGTTGTCCGCTGCCTTGCCTTACCCTGTCAACAGATGCATAACACCAACCTTTCACGAATGTATGTTTACTTCTGTAAGTTGGATTCCCATTCAAAGTGACCATGTATAATAGATGATATATATGCTCTTTAATCTCGACTATCGAAACCGCCACAGACACCCAGAAGTTCTTATTAGTGGCGAGTTTCTGCTTTGTTTTCGTAGGATATGTCCGCTTCTCCGAAGTCTTCTGAAACAACTTCCAAACCCAATTTTGCGCTTACCCCCTCATTCTCATGACTGTAAAGTTGACATTGTCGTCATCTGCTCCAATCTCCACCTATTCCTTACACCTAGATTGGAGTGTACATTTGCGCGTGTCTTTTCGCTCGGTTCCGTCTGCCTGCCTTCCTATCCCCACCCTCTGCTTACACAGCATCCCACTTTAAGTGTGCTTCGCACCAAACTTTTCCGCCCATGTGAACCAGTCATGTACATGGTTGACATATGTATTTTACTGCAAAGAGTTTAATTTGAAGCCTCGTCTTCTTGTGACCCATAAGCTTTTGTAGTGTACGAGCGTTTTCCTAACCGCAGCTGCGCTTCTTTAGATCGTACGAACATGGGTCGGCGGTACTACTGCGACTACTGTAACGTTAGCTTTCCCGACAATCTCTTGAATAGACGAAATCACTTGAAGGGGGTTCGTCACGTTCAGCTTCGGGCGGAATACCTGCAGCGTTTTCAAGGTTTGTTTGAGCCTTTTGGTCATTTTACTGATATTTCAGACCCGGAAAATGTGTTGCTTATCGAGAAGAGCAAACCGCTGTGTATTAGCTTTGCCAAAGTCGGTAGGCTATCATTCAGCTGTTTACGCGGAAGCTTTCAGGTGTATGCCAGTTTGGTCAGGGATGCCGGTATTCGCACTTGACTCCAGAATTGGAATTTAACTTGAACTATCAAATTGGTATGTGGCCAGGGTTCTTTTGACGTGCTTCCTCTAGCTCAGCAAAAACAGTTGTCAGTTATGGATCCTGTGCAGGCCACACGAGAGCTGGAAGAACGCGTGAGACAGAAGCTAGCTGAACTTGGAGGCTCAGTAGTGACACTGAATAACCTTCCCCTAGATCAAGTTCCCCCTTCAATAAGACATTGCCTATCACCACCTCGGTGAACCATGGTCTAAGTCGCCTGTGTCTTCTCATGCGCCGTATTGCAGTTTCTGTTTTGCATCCGACCTCTTTCTGTTCCTCCGTCTACTCGTGCAGTACCCCCATGTTGTCTGAGGATATCATGTTAGTAATGTATCTATGTTTTGTATTTACTTCAACTTGGTAATTTCTTTACTCTGTGTTAGACGCTTACAATAGGCAATCGCAACTGTGTAGCCTGTCGCACGGCTTTGCTTGATGCGGCCGCCATCATGTCCTATCCGCCCCGCCTTTGTAGTATCCTATTGTTGCCTCTCCTTTCATGGCAATCCATGTCAGCACGTCCATTGGGTTCAACGTCCCCCCCCCCCCCTCCCACCAGCAGTGAAGCTGGGGGACCAAGAACAAGACCAACTTCATGACTTACTTTTATCTAGGTGCATAAATATTGACTTCAGGTCATTGGTTGTTGGAGATTTCTCTTCTGAGTCGACATGAGACTGTCCAGTTGTAGACATCTTGACCGCGACCAAGGCTATTCTTTCCTTGAAGTTTTTGTAGACACTATGTTCACTGTTTGTGTCGGCTTAAGTTTCTTCCAAATGCAACTGTCTCTGTCCAATGCACAAGGTTTTTCATCCGTGTCCCTGGAGACAGGAACTTTCGCATAGCAAATTCACTTCGAGGATTCGTTTTTCACCTGTGGTGGAAGCAGATGGCGTATGGCCCGCACACGTGGTTTACAATCTACATTCTATTTGTCCATGTATTGTAATACCATTTTCAATCGGTTTTTGTCCGGACACAACTGCATTTCAGCCAAACTTATTTTATCGATGCGAACTAAATGCGGTGTGGGGAACGGGTTAATTGTTCACGGGTTGCCGCGTTCGTTTAATAAGCAGTAGCCTAGGTTTTCAGTCATTTTACACCTTGAAGACTGCTGTGGTTTAGAATGTCGTCAGCTGGATTAAAACCTCCGGAGTTTTTTTTTTGTGACGTTGAAATGCGCATAAATTACTAAATTCACTGGTAGGTCTACAGTGTTATATACGATTTTTATCGGTTCGTTTGTCCGAATCGCCTTGCTTATCTGGTCCGTGCCTAACTCATTGGCTAGAAGTCTGGGCTATCACGCCAGCATTGAGATATTAACCATCTGTCGATAGGGGGGAAAAGCTGAATGGAACATCGGAAAACCCAATGCAAATCAACAAAGCTAGATTTGCACGGCGCCGAAAGTACAATCGTGGCTGCCTTAGAGGGAAATATATCTGCCAAAGAAAATGATGGAGATACAGTACGAAATTTTCGGAACCACGACTCACTCATTGATGGTCCAGGGGTCTTTAGATTGTACCAGGGTATCGATGATAGGTACCTCTACATGCATACATCCCTGTCACTGAACTTGATTTCGAAAAAGATTTAACAATGTATTCGGAGGAGTAGCCAGCTCATGGGCGACTGAATAAGGCTGGGTGCGATCAAAAAACCGTAAATCACCGGGAAAACTACATTAACCCGAGTACAGATGCGCACATCCAGCAAATTCATAAGACTTAATTAACCATAAAAAGCGAGATTTTACTTCAGGGTCACTTGGATGAGCACGGCTGGCGTGCTTTCAAGATCATTTCTTAGGCATCCTACGCGATATTAAATACGTGTTTTGCTTAATTTTTGTTATTTTATTCGGAGTTCATTTTTACAATATGGATGACGTGTATTAAATCTGATTCCGATTTTTAATCATTACCTGTTAGAGTAGGAATCGTGCTATAGCAGAGAACCGAAGTTAGGCATCACGCTATAGTATCAATTATATATTGCCGGTTATCCGTATAACATAATCGCCTTTCATCGGCTGACAGCTTGTAAAACCGCAGGGCAAAGCGTGAAGAACCTTTTTCGATCCTACAGTCCTCTATGGTAAGCGTCACATGACTTTGTGTGCATCAGTCACATTGCAACGCCATTGTTGGTAAATGCCTGACGCCATTATGGCCCTTGGCATTCATTGGTGATCGATCTGCACTCGAGTACACTGTTAGAGCGAACTACAATATGAACTTTTGCGGATGACGCTAGTGCGTACGTGCACGCAGCTCGCCAGTATTCTGAGTGTCAATGCTTTATTCTGGCATTAAATAAGTAGTGGTCGATGTGATTTATCTATCACATAATTCCTACCGTTCCTGTCAACAAATCGCTTATCAACATCAGGTAGGTACGGGTACAGCTGGTACTCCATGCACTTGCTGCCTGGAAACTATGCTGGTTAACGTACATCTAAGGGGTCTCATTTACATGTTAAGTATTGCCGCCACAGTATCTAAGAACGATTCTTTGGAACTACGCATGAGTATAGTATGGACGCAGTGGCTTAGTGGTTGCTTTTACTCCCAGCTACCGAGGCACGAATAAATATTCTTGCAATGATAGAGGGCGCTCACCGTTTGCTTAATAAGACCTACCTATCCTCTGGTGCCCCTTTTTGGTTGAGTCCCACTAGCAGCCGCAGAGCGTCTAGTAATATGGACAAAGTAACATTATCGAAAAATATAACGGCGACTGAAATAACCATTTTTAGCTTATGAATCGTCAAAGTTTGCAAGCTCGAAGCCGCGACCATATGGGTTAGAATCCCAACATTGTTGATATTTCCGATCGCGGTCAACGAGCCCGTGGCTCAGTGTTTAGTGAGTCGAACTTATGGCAAAAAAGGTTGCGGGTTCGTGCTTTAGGGGCTGCAAACCCTGGAAATGTATTTGGCTGGCTGATAAGCCGAAAATGGTCGTTCAATTCTCCTTGTGTTTGTCAGTAAGGTTGCAAATTCTGGCTTCTAAATGCAAACGGCAACTGTTTGACCACCCAGCGGGACGGGAGCGAATACTAAATAGTGCGGTAGGGACCCTATTATCGGCGCCCGAGCGAACTGCGCCCAAGGCCGGTGCATGCTTTAATATACGCACACAGCAGTTCGTTTGTGTGGCAGTGCGCGGCTATGTGTGACACCGTCAGCGCATCTGGTCGTTATTGATAATGCGCGGCTATTTATAGTACCCGGTTAACCATCCAAGACGGCCAAGGCCGGAGCGGACCTGCTTTTACTCCAGCTACTCAAACGTTTTTCACTCTGAACATAAACCTCGCATCCGGCTAGCAACCTGTTCCTACAAATTATTCTTCCTGCATTCTCTGTGGAATACGAGACCTTCACTAGCATGTGCATGCCCTTCCAAGCCTGGGCGTAGCATGAGGGTTTTTGCAGTTGGAGTTTGCCCATAAATTTAGTTGTTGCGACAGCACAACTTTGTACAATCATTATGGCACCTTCTATAGCAGAAGTAGAAACTAATAAAGTCACGTCAGGACTTTCTGACCGCCTGCATAATCAACAATCTGTAAAAATAGGACGATATAAATGTAAATATATTTTAAAGGAAACCTGTACGAAAATATTTTTTGGATTGCTTTGGTAGCAAATTTAGTCTTCCTGAAATTGCATTATGAATAAAATGCTATCTTACGGCTTTAAGAAAGTTTCCAGTTATAAGATTTTTTAAGACCGTGAAATGTCCATTCATGAAGTTGCTTATCCAGCTTACAATCTGCTCCGCACCTGTTGAAAACTTTTATGAGTAGTATGTAACGTCTTCCAAATTGCCTGGAGAAATATCCGATTTTTCTTAGATGAGATGCATAGAGTATCTAGTTTGTAAACCCTGAATGGAAGTTTAATGGCAGGTCGAGTTTAAAATTATTCGGCAATTAAAGTTTTTTTATAAAACAAAGAAAACATTTTTGAAATATCAAATTTGAAGATTACGTGCTATCAGCTAAGTAGAATAAAGAATATTTTCGTAAAGGTTTTCTATAAAATATATTTGAATTTATGTGAGCATCAGAAATCAGTGCAAAAAATGCATACTACGTATGTAACCATTTTTTTACTGAGTGCAGTTTTCGCAGATGGCCGGAAGGAAACTCACTCGAAAGCCAGCATCCTGTCATGACTAAAATTGGTCAATATTATGCTGCATGCTTATTAATATTAAAACTACTAAATTAATATTTTCAAAATGAAAACACATTTCACTGTATGTCACCTGTATACTAGTTGTCAGAACAGCAACTACCACACTATAGGCGCAATTTTGTCGCAAAAACCATCTGCGGCGACACAAGGAGCATGGTGTACGTATTTATTACTATCGGGAGAGAACCCATTATAACTTGAGGACCGCAACGAGAGCGCAAATGGAAGGTCGGATGACCCTTAAAGTGGCAAATCGTATAAAGCTGAGAAAGCCGCGTCATGTCAAACCATATTGTATGCAAAGTGGATATTGTAGGCTGCAGTGCACTCTTGGAGGCATTTGAGACTGTAATCCCCTGCAAGCTGGACATAAAATTTAGCCATCATGTTAGATGGCGCTGAATCGGTGTGCGGTCCCTGTCAGAGAAGAAGAAACAAGGTACCCTGTAATAATAACGGTGGCAATATGGATTTTATTGGTAGGGCCAAAGGAAGCGATGGACAGTATACTCTGCGAAGGATAATTGACAGAAAATTGAGTTAAGTGAAAATTTGACAGTGCAGCTTAAATAATTAAAAAAACAGAATAAGGTGATAAGACTTATCACAAGCAGCCGGCAAACTACACTCGATTTAAATGCATCAAAAACACAAAGTGCATTAGGGAAAAAGCAGCAGCAGACCATATAAAGTGTCAAGCAAAAAATAAAACTCAAGGAAAGCTATAGAGAAGATTATTCATAACAGCGGCAAATGCAAGCTAGTGGGCAGCATAGTAGACTTTATGCGTTCTTTCATGAGCCTATTAGAGTCAACACTGCGACGAATGGTTTGACTGACATCTGTGAGGTAGTGGTCAGCGTAGGACCTCTTAAGTGTGGCTGTGAGCTCAATTTCAAACGCAAACCTCAAAACTTACTATAAGCTTAAATCTAAGCTTAAAAACCACACTAACTCCAAACATAAAACCCGAACATTAACTTTAAAATCTGAAGCCTTTACATTAACCCTAATTCTCTAACTCTTAGCCGTAAACCAACCTTAATCATAACCTTCAAACAATAACCCTCAAATTGAAACCCTGACGTTAATACTAGCTCCTCAAATCCAACTTCTAAACATAATCATAAATTCCAATATAATCCCTAACGGTAACCAGAACTACTTACCTGTAAACTCCAATCGTAACCATAAGCCGAACACTAACCCTAATTGCAAACCCGTATAGAAAATGCTGGGTGGTCCAGATTTCCTTGTCTCTTACTAACATTCGTAATACAACTGTATGAAATTTCATCTACCATCCCTAATTATATGATTAAGTAGACTTTTCATAAAGTGCAGAGCAAGTGGGTTCGCAAATACATTTATCTAACGTCATGCGCCTAAATGCCTCACATCAAAAGCAGGATAAGTCATGCCTTATTATAAAATTGTCTATGGTTGTTGAAACAGCACTGCCGAAAAAAGAACCGTGAAGGTGCATGTACGATTATCGACTACCTTTAGGGAATTTGGACCAGAATCCACGGAATGGATCCAATCTGTTCAGGTTGGCCATAAGCTTGAGTCCAGAGGCATTTAGATCGTGGGTCTTGGTCGTAACTACGCGAAAGGCGCCTTGTCGTCGAGCATCTGTTAGAGAGATCCACAAATGAACGCACAATTAATGCAGACTAGCGTTCATGCACGACAGAAACAACCACGTCACATACAAGCCTGCGCAAGAGTCAGCATGTAGCACGCGGCGGGCCATATGGGGCCTTCCGGCGCCCAGAGGTCAACCCCAGAGAGCATTCGGATCAGACAACGATCTTGTTATTATATACAATGGCAAGGACAGAAGTGTGGAAGAGGGTTGAGGTACGTTCAGTAACTTTCACAGGGAAGTTAATATCTGTAGTTCTGCCTGTCTTCTGTCGCATGCAATGACTGGTGACCGTAAAGCATCATACCAGTGAATTTTTCATATTGAGCAAATATGATAAGCACGGATGATTTCGAAATCGATTTGAACTCTGAAGCTAATGACATGGAAATCTTGAGTGTATTCCGGGGGCCTGCCAACGAAAATGAACTGAATATTAATCTCAATCGGTTGGGAGGATGATAAACTCGTTGGATTCCGCGGTCAATGTCGGCAAGTTTACAATACTTCGTCTAAGCAACCCGGAATAATACGCCAAAAGTATAAATAACATTCTCAACCGTATAGCCTTGCAAGACCTGGCAGCCCAAAACGACCTTGGTGTGCTAATGCCTAAGTACGTAAAGATGTCCGATCACTGCTTGGGAGTTGTGAAAAGCGTAATGTCTGTGATGCTTGTCATCAGAAAACCGTTTGCGGATTTTGATGAATGTCTATTTTTCGACATTTTCGAAACAATCGTGAGACTGTACGCTATATAAGCCTTGAGACCATGGTCAGTTCATAAGCAGACCAGCATGGATCATTGTGAGGTAGTAGATTGTTGTCTGGCTTAGGACAATTTGAACTTGCTAGCACGACCAACCTCCAAGCTCCCTCATTCAAACTGCGCGTTCAGTAGTCTAGGCCGGGTACCCACACACTCTCCTTCCTGGCATGGTGGTCGAACATGGAATGACCACCACCGCGCATGTGGTATAGTGTCACCATCTATGGAAAGCCAGAACAAGGAATCTTGATATATTAATGTTCCAAAATGAGGCGGAGCGATGAGGAATTGAAATTAAACTTTTTAAAATCACTCAAATTTTCATATTTTTATGGTCCTATGTGAACTTTTGCAACCGACTTGGTTTTTCGGTAAACAACAGCCAGATTTACGTTGCAACTATGCTACTGAAAGTTTCAAGTTTTTCATGCAGTAAACTGAACTGAACTAAACTAAAAATTAATGAATGCCACACGACTGTTTTCCTCCTCCTCCACCTCCTACTCCTCCTCCTCAAGCCTAACCTGTTTATCCGAGAAGACGGTCTTGGATCATATCAAACGACGATGAACCCATCATCCACATATCAAGTCCAGAGTTTCAGTATAAGTTGTTGAAAAATCATCAGCTCCAATTTTTGCGAGACCCCCTAAACAATGTGCCCAGAATTGTGTGAAACCACTGGCTTGCCTTGCACATGTTCGTAAATTACTCCATAGAATGTGAGGTATGCCTTTGAAAGAAATTTTGGAGTAGTAAGATTTTGCATATTAGGCTTTCTTTATGGTGACCTGGGCATATGAAGAAAGCAGCATGATGACATAAATTTTGTAAAGAAATTGATTGCAAATTTCGACTTACTGTACATCTGAATCGTCAGGCGAAAATAAATTTTGCTCAAGCGAACCTGGCTTTATATGCACATATGTAAGAGACCGATTTAGCACAATAAGGACATTTTTCTGTACAGATTGATTTCAGTTAATTAATGGTAAGAGAGGCAAACGCATTTGCACACTCTATTGGTTATAAAATAGCGTTGAAAAAGCACCCAAGCATAAGGAAATTTTAAGAGGTCGTTTATATAATTGCATTTGGAAACACGCAGCCGTCGGCTAAACGAAAGAAGCAAACATACACGTCTGTTAATATATTGTGAGTGCTATTACTACGTGTTATTGGTGTTATTTTTGGCAGGCAGTTAGTGAGTGAGAGCCTTGATGTCAAAAACATATGACTTTAACTTATAAAGTAAAAAGTCTATGCAAAAGGTACTGAAATATAGCGAATAGTATTAATTTGAAAATAAACAAGACTAAATAGACCGGGTGGTCTGATAGTGGGCTTTGTAATACCTATCCAGCTTTCTCTTAAACACCTCGATTGAAGTCGATATAGCGACGCCCAGAGGCAAAGCTTTTGAGATTTGATCAATCGGTTGGAATAAACTTTCGCGTGTCCAGTCGGGCACCCATCATACGTAGTTTGAATGGGTCACCTCCTGATTTCATGGTTGTTGCTAACTCGAGGAAATTGCCGGGTACAAGGCCACAGTTCTGACCGCACATAATACAGAATGTTTGTATCAGGGCACCACTTAGCTGTCTTTAATTCAAAGAAAATAGATCAACATTAGACAACCTTGTTTTATAGAGTTATCAGGCTTGTCCATTCATAAGTTTGGTTGCATGCCTTTGAACCTTTTTGAGGTTAAAAATGTCCTTGGCCGTGAATGGTCTCCAGGCTGGGATAGCGAACTCTAATTGCAGCCATAAAAATATTTGAAAGACTTCAGCTAAGTAGTTTTCATAGAAGACAAGAAAGCCCGCTTGACGATGCACAAAACAGACATTGTTGACTTGGATATCTTTGAGCAATGCAGCGACTGTCTAAGCGAGCTCGTGCTCCACATTCCCAACTTCTTCTGCGCGTCCACGTCTCACAGTGGTAAACTTGTCAGACAGTAATCCATGGGTTCTAAACGCTGTGTCTGCAAATCTTATAATTGTGCATTTGTTCTCATTGTACGGCAAAAGCCAGTCCTTTGATCATTTTTGAAGTTGGTTTAAGTTCGCCTGCAAATGGTCTACGTCAGCAGGAGTCCAGATGACACACCAAAACTTAATTTCATCCGCAAACATGGTGACATCACAATCAAGTCAAGTGATGCAGTCGTTTACTTGCATATTGAACAAAGTAGGACAAACAACGGAGCCCTGGGGAACACCATTATTGACCTCATCCGACTGCTGGTCACTGAAATAGACAATTGCAGAACAGCCAAACAAAAAAATTTGAACAGATTTCCCCTACTGCTTGTTCGGCTGAGTTTTTGCGGGAGTCGCTCATGTGGGAATCTATCGAGTGCCTTCTTAACTTCAATATCAACTAAATTCAACGCATTTCCTGCATAAAGTGCCCGAGTCAAACGTTTTCAATAATAGACTAAGTTCGTCACGCAATACCTGTCTCTTCGGAATACATTTAGAATTTTTATTTAGAATTTATATTTGGTTAGCACCGGGAAGGTACTGTCTAAGCAAACATTAGTAACGAAATAAAGTTATGACAATGTGTGCAGATAAAATGTACAAATTCATAAATTGTCCTGCTATGTCAACAGTTAGCAATGTTTTAAAATTAATGGTGAACTAGAAAAAAATAGGCAGTGAAAAAAACTCCTACCATGAAAATGGAGGCAGAGTTCAATAGGCCTTCATTTTCGAATAGAAGGTAGGAGAAAAAAACTGCTTTGGAAAAAATAGTCAGGTGGTAGAATAGGGTAATACTGCAGTAGCATTTCAGAATGAGATAATGAAACGTCGAGGTGATTCGTTCTTGATCACTTAGGCGTATGAAACAGAATCTCACGAAAATGCGTCAATGAACTTAAGTCCTCAGCATCATAGGATCCAGAATTGAATTCTGATGATGGTTAGTATCCAAAAGAAACCGCAGCATTTAAGACTGTGGACCACCGAATTTGTACGTCCGAATAACGTCATCGTTTTGGAGGACGGGTGATATAAGGAGACATTATAGTTCATGGGCGTCTCCAGGTAGCGTAAATATAGTTTCAAGAGGGTTACTCAAATTCCCGATGGTCCTTTCTCCGAGTCATGGGGAAAGCTACTGGGAAAAGATGAGGAAAATAAAAGGTTAATAGAATCAGTGTTAAGATAAATGTGCAGTCTTCGCTTGAATGCAGATAGACTAGTTAACGACCTTATTTCAATTGGCAAGTTATTCCAAAGAAAACTATACCTAGAAGCAAAGAAGAGAGCGTTTACACGTGGAGGATGCAGGGGGAGGTATAATTAGTTCAGAATTTCTTAGGTTATAAGGAAGACTAACGGGGGTAATGACAGAAAGCTTTGGGAGAGTTGAACTATTATTAAGACGAAAAAAAGGAGACAAAAGCCTGCTTCAAGTCTCCTGACCCAAAGAAACTTTTAGCTTCGTTAGCTGGCATCTTGTTGAGTAGGAAGTAGTTAAAAGAGTCGGATATAGGAGTTTTTTTGTGAAATTTCTTTGAACATTTTCAATTTTTGAACGGCTAGATTCGTTCATCAAACCGAAGAAAGGACAGCAAAATTCAAGAATTGGAAGTACAAACATACGATAAAGTCTTAATTTAATTTCAGGAAGGTAGAAATTATAAGAAATAAAGCCGCAAATCTGAGCAGCTTTGGCCGTAATTCTATCGGCATGAGGCGAAAGATCTAATTTATTGGTGTAGCTTAAGCCCAAATCCTTCGGATAATAGTTTATGCTGCTCTAAGAATTGCATTAGTTTACGCTGAATTATATTTTCATGATTTATGCTGCATATCGAGGAGAGACGACTTGATTTTTTAATTATTTGCGGAGAACTAGCTGCAACCTTCAAATAGTAGTGCGATCCATGTTCATCTAAAATCGTTATGTAAACATCTGGCTTTGAACGTTACTTGGAAAATCATGGACAACGGTTTGTCTAGTTCTGCAGCCAGTTCTTGTTGTAACTTGGAAAATATGTTATCTGGGCGTGGTGATTTTGACTAATTTAGAACCACCACCTCTTTCCAAGCAGTCAATTCGTCAAAAAGATACAGCCACAGCTGTTTAACCGTGATCCAAGTCGTACTCAGGAGGTGTAAAGGTGCCTTCACTCGTAAAGATGGATTACAAATTCTTAAATATGCTTAGTTATTTTCCATTCTCGCTAATATGTAGGTTACCGCCAGGTTTCCGCCAGTTCTCAGTAGGAAAAATGGGTCTCTGTTTCGAGTGCTGCTTATTACATAATTGTTCGGTTCAGAAGGTCTTTTTCGTATTCTTGCAGAGCCCTGAGTTTAATTCATTTGACTTGGTTCCTCTAGGCTTTGTATGCATTAACGGACAAAGCATTTTGATTATAAATCAGTATAATTCAGTATATATAAGGGAGAAAGGCAGAGCCTTTGAAAAAACTATTTACAGATAGATGCTAGCAAAACAAGCAAATGTGGCATGGCGATAGTCGATTTAGTATATCGACCATTGCTGTCGACTTAATATATGTTCATCAAGTAAAAAATGCATCAA
>WEDG01007506.1:0-18978 GCA_017591395.1 Schistocephalus solidus | reverse complement strand
GACCTTGGCGACTGCATAGTCTACCAATCAGAGGCAACACCATCAGAACCCGCCTTGATCATTAACTGAACCTGGAGACCATCGTCGGGGTTGCATAAGCGGAGGAAAGTTCCAAGGTTGTCAAGACTTGGCGATGCTAGTTTAAAAGGAGGGGGGTGAAAAAGTGAATGCAATGATTGACTCTGCAGAGGATGATGGACATTTTTAAGAGACCAATATAATATCAAGGGAGCTGCCTCAAATACCAGGAGGACCCTTTTCGAAATCCGAAATTTGTGAGTTAGGGAAGGAAACAGACAATAAGAACTTTATATCTTCCGAAGTTACATGTTTGCGTAACTTTGTTTTGAAAAAAGCTAATGTGGATGACAACCTAATTTGCAGTGGAAGATTATTCCAGATGAAAGCATATTTGGAGGCAAAAAAAACTGAGAACGGTTAGTTGTGGAGCTAAGGGGTGGTGGAATGATCATGGAGGAATTACGAGTGGCATAGGGTCGATTTACCGGAGTAAGAGCGTTAATTCGTGGTAGATTTGGTATAGAGTTAACAGGAAACAGGAAGCAAAGACCGGCTTCGAGTCTTCTAACCCACAGAAATTTAATGTTTGCTAACTGGCATCTATCCGTATAAGAGATACTGGATCCAGGAAGAGAAAATAGTCTTCGAGTAAAAACCCTCTGAACGTTTTCAATCTTACTGCGGTCAGAGGCGTTCCTCAGCCCAAAGAGGGGACAGCAGTATTATAGGATAGGAAGAACAAACATGCGGTACAGGTCTAACTTTATTTCCGGAAGGAAGAAATTATGCGATATAAATCCACATATCTGTGCAGCCTTTGCAGAAATTCGATCTGCATGAGGCGATAATGCTAGCTTGTTCGTGTAACTTAGACCTTAATCGTTTATGGTTGATCGTTCTAAAAGGGTACTATTTTGAAATACGAGGGGTCCAGGAAGCTTAGTGGGGCCAAAACAAATGAAACTACTCTTGGGTGAAGAAATTAATTAGACAACTACAGCTCAAACGTGAGAGCTGGTAGTGTCTATCGCCCACCCAATGCCAGCGAGGATTACGATCTTTGTCTCTCGCTGGCATTTCACGCTGCAGCTGACTTAAATCTGAAGTACTGCTTGATTGCAGGTGGATTCAATCTTCCTGAAGTTCACTAGTTTCCAACTTCCGGTCCTGCAAAGTTCGAAGACCTACTTGAGGCCATAGATATAGGCATGTGGGACCAGGTAGTTGATTTTCCTACCCGAGGATCAAACATACTTGATCTTATTTTTTGTTGAGGTTGTCAGCCATCGTCAGTGTCACCTTTAGATCCACTTGGGAATTCTGATCATACTATAGTTCTTTCTACACTAGAACTAGAGGCTGCTGAAACGTTTTCCAAAAAATATAGCTTTTTCGTGATTTCAGATCAGCAAATATGAGGGAATTGCTAACACACCTAAATTCCCACGACTGGATTAACTTCTTTGTATGTTCGGATGTGAATGTTTGTTTTGATACTTTTTAAAATGTTCTAGGTCCACTCATTTCTCGTTTTGTTCCCCTTTAGAAAATAATTAATGTCAAGGATGAAATCTACCTCCCTTTATCATTCCGCCGTAGACTGCGTAGACTCTCCCGTCGTTTTCATCTACAAAACGACACCTCCATCCTGCCCTTGATCCAGAAAATCTTTGAAGAGGCTAAGAGGCTGTCTGACGAAAAACGACAAGCCGATGAGGTTACCTTTGCCGAAAACCCTTCGTTAAATGTTACGAAGCTTTTTTTGCGCACACTAAAAGCGCAGAGAAAAACGCAGCACCCCGTACTTCGAGATGCTTTAGGAAACCCAATAGCTGACGCTAAGTTGACTGCTGATAGCTTCAATGCTCTCTTGTCTAGAACGTTATATGAACATACCGTCGCGCCCTTTCCTAACATCCGGGTTTGGACCGGTAACGTCCTCGAAACCATAACTTTTAACCCTCTGGGACGTGACCGAAGCCATTCGGCGTTTTCGTCAATCTTACAGTCCAGGACCAGATGGCGTCCCGGTTAGCGTTCTAAAGGCGGATGCAAGCGATATTTTCCCGCCCCTTCTGTTTAAGATATTTAATCTTGCTCTTGAAAGTGAAACTTTCCCTACTTTGTGGAAGGAATCGCACATACTGCCTATTCCGAAACACGGCCGACCTACGTCATTTGACGACTTTAGACCAATAAATACACTACCAGCAGTCTCGAAGATCTTCGAGTCCTTGAGCAAAGAAAAGATGATGTTTCACCTAAGAGAAAATAACCTACTTAATGCGGCTCAGCATGGGTTTTCTCGAACAAAAGGTCTTGTGACACTTGCCAGCTCTCTTTCTTTGATCATGTGCTACAATCTAGAGACAGCGGTTTTGCAATTTACACCGTTTACTTCGATTTCACTAAGGCTTTTGATCGTGTTGACCATGATCTCCTACTGCTGAAACTTGCCTCCTTCGGGATAGGTAACAAGCTTCTGAACTTAATATCATCCTATTTGAATGCTCGCGCACAACGGGTTAAAATTTCTGATGTTATCTCCAACCCCACGCATGTGAGGAGCGGAGTTATTCAGGGCAGCGTGCTCGGCCCGCTTCTATTTTGCCTCTTTGTCAACGATGTGTCTGATTTTTTTCAGTATGGTAGGCCCTTTATGTACGCTGACGATTTAAAATTTGCCTATCGATATAAACCGGTTGATCGCAACATCGTGCTTGAGCTCTTAAAAACGGATCTTCAGGCCTTTGCTCAGTGGTGTCGCACATAGCGCCTCTCAAGTTCTTGGCAAAAGTGCTCCATGGTGGTTATTGGCGACAACCATTAGCCCCACCTAAGCATAGACGGTCACGATCTAAACGTGCCCCGACTTATAAAGGATCTGGGCATATCATACTCTTGTAGTCTTAATCTGTCAGAGCACTGCGCCCTGATTGTCTCGAAAGCACGCCAAACTACTGCGTTTATTCTCAGAAATTTCAAAACCATCAAAATTAGAATCATCCTCTATAAAATGTATGTCAGGCCTAGTCTGGAATGCTGCTCGTTTCTATTTAGTCTTCTGCACGCTAGTGAACGAAAGAAGATAGAATCAGTCCAGCACTTCTTTACAAAAAGAGTTTTCTATTCAGATCACCGAAACCTGTCCTATCACCAACGCTGTGAGCTTACAAGCTTTGACCCGCTGTGGCTTCGCAGATTACAGAAGGGACTATTTTTACTGTTTAAACTACTAAAAAGTCGTACATTTAACCCCCTTATATCTCTGAGGCACCTCGACCACTCTCGGCGCACCAGTCATCGAGATGTATTTTTATTTATTCCTTTGGCACGCACAGTTAGATACCGACAGTCTTTTTCGGTAAACGCTATAGCAATCTGGAAAACGTTACCTAGAAGTATCAAAATTCAGCAAAGCTATCCCTTGTTTACGCGAACTGTCACTAGTTTTCTACATTCAGGACACCTTCCAAAACTTTTGGGTGCTGACTCTGTTGAAGCTCTCTTTGGTTCTGATGGCGTTCATGGACTCTGAATCCTGTGCCGGTCTTCATGCTGAGGGCAATATTACTGGCTCTGCAGACCTCAATCGGCTTATTTCTCAGTCGACAGCGAACAGCCGCTCGCCGAAATACCTGCTGGTGCAGAATATCGGATCCGTAACACTGAATGGAGAGGTTCTTCACCGGGCACCTGTGTTAACGCGTCCCTGTCCAGAACTTTAATTACTCAATAAGCTGTAGTTTTTTCTCCTGAAAACACCTGAAACAACGATCAGGAGTTTTTTTCACTGTCAGCTTGACCCTCTACTGTATAGTTTTTTTGACCTTGCCTGTAAACTGGCAATAAATAAATAAAATAAAATAAAATAAGTAGATCAGTGTTGATTTTATCAACGCTACTATTAACAGTGTCTTCAGAAAATGAATAAATGCATTTGAGATCGTCAACGTAAACGAAATTGTATGAATTTGTGAGTAAATTTGAAAGTTCATTTATGTAAAGAATGAAGAGAAAGAGACCTAGAACCGTGCCTTGAAAAACGCCACTCGTGATCGACTGAGGCGTCGAGTAGCTCTTACCTACTAGGACCTTCTGGCTGCGGTTAGACGAGTAGGAACCAATGAAGTCAAGGAGAGGAGACCGGATGCCGAGGGCTTCCAGTTTCACCAGAAGACGTCTGTGCGGTACCTTGTTAAAGGCGTTGCTCAGTTCAAAGTAGATCACAACCACTGACTGTTGCTCATTACGAAGGGAAGTGACGAGGTTAAGAAAAGCTAAATGACACACTTCGCATGATCTCCCAGGTAGAAAACCATATTGCGAGTCGCTTAAGGGCTTATTTTCTAAGCAAAAGTCGAGAATTTGATTAAAAGTATTTTTTTCAAGGAGTTTGCTAAAGCCTGGGGTTTTGTGAACGCCTCGATATTTATTTACGTCCGAACGAGATCAAGACTTGAAGACAGGAAGAATAAAAGATGTGTTCAATGAGTCAAGAAAGAATAAGCAATCAGGGCAAGCTAGGCACTCTCTTGATATCTGGTTTTGAAATACCATCAGATCCAAAAGAGTGTGAGTTATTTTAGCCGGATGTCTTGCTCACGAATAATTTCTATGGAGAAATCAATGGTGCTGATTACATTGAAGGACGAAGTCTGAAATATCGGAACCGGTTCATATTCCATCGTAAGATGATTTGCAAAGAATGCACTAAACAATTTTGCCTTTTGAAAGTCTTCGAGAACGAATTTCTTAGCTTCATTTAGTAATGGAGGCATTTCATAACCTCGTTTAAAACAGGATCGACCGCGGAACAGTTGAGCAACAGATTTTGCAGAGTTTGGCTCACTGAGTGCTCAAGTTTTCCTCTGTCTGTCACTTGCGAGCCGAATCTTAGAGGCTTATTCAAAAATCTCTGCAATCCTTAGATGAACAGATAACGAACTAGTATTTTGATCTTTTAATTGCTTCCTCAATTTCTATAGTCGTTTCAAAAGAAAGTGAGTGATGGTGGATTCCGAAGGGCTTGACAATATTTTAAAGCACAAATTCCAGGATGTTATTTGAAACGATTGACATGAAATCACAAAGAATTGCTGCATCGTTCATGGAGGAGAGATGCTGCCAGTCCAATAAGTCCAAAAAGTTACTAATTAAGCTCATATCTGCGAGGTCAAAAGCATGGTAGGTACGAACGGCGCTAGGCTTTTTTGATGAGACAATTGGTAAACAACAGTGAATTAATGTATGGTCACGTTGGCAGAGACCCTGCTTAAAATCAACAAAGAGGGAAGCTATGTCGTTTGTGAAAATCAGGTCTAAAATATGCTTGTCCTTTGTTGAAGAACGGACAAGCTGGGACCAATTCGAAAAATTAATGGTATCTAGGAAAAGCTGAAATCTGGGTGGACAAAAGTTTAAAATCCAGTCAACTTCAGGAAAATTAAAATCCCCAGCGATTATTTTATTGTTAAAATTTTACTCCGAAACCAATTTAAAAATTTCAACAAGTTTTTCATCATCATCGGATGATGAATTAGGCGGGTTGTAAATACATCCGAGAATCACCTTTTGCCGGGGCGACAGGATCATGGATGCGAAGTAATAATTACCAGAGAATGGCGTAACGTCTAGATCAAACGGGAAGTGCTTTAATGAAGCTTTAATGAAGAGAAGACAACCACCACCACGCTTACTAGTGCGCTCTTGACGGTAGAGATCATACTGGTCTATGGCCAGCAAAGAGTTGGAAATTAAGGGATGGGTCAAAGATTCAGTTACACATAAAACATCAGGCATTAACTCAAAAGCGATGGCTCTAAGTTAGGCCATCTTATTTATAGCAGATCTAGCATTAAGTAATATGACATTTAGGGTGGTTCGAGTATCCAAACTAGGGTTATCGTTATATATAAAAATATATTTGGAGGTGGATTATTAAGTTGGAAGCTATTGTGGTTTGGAGGGTTATTGCCAACTGCGCCAGAACGATTGGTATAAGGAACGTCATTAACAAAAGGCTGAGAGGGATATCTAAAAGGTGTATGAATAAAAATTTCCGGCATCGAACCACCATAGGGGTTAAGACCGTGATATGTCTGTTTGTAGTTAAAACTGAATGACGGAAACAAAGATAAATAAAGAGGCTGGTGAGAGAGGGCAAGTAGCTATAAGAATTAAGTGCTGGAAAGTCGGGTCTTGTACATCGGTTTATTTCGTTAGGGTTATTTGCCTGTTGGAGAGGCTTGCTTAGTTTTGGAGAAGGCAGTATGCGATTACTGAGACCTGCGCTATCTTGCTTTTTGGTCTGGATTAGATTAACGTCCTTCGGAAAACCTGCCTAAGGTGATATATTTGACGGTATAAGATGACCCGTGGGGTTATGGGACGAGCTAGCTTGTGGAGGATTAAATAAAATAAATTTAGATGATTGCGGATTTTGTATTTGAAGAACGTTATCTGTGCGATGTGGCTCAGGGAAATTTCCCGGAGTGGCCTGGAGAACTGCGTTTAAGAGCGGAAGCTGGCAGTCTAAGTACTTTAGATTGGTTAGAGGGTATATATGCTTCGACGAGGTTGCAGACATTACAGGTGGGCTGCAAGCACCGGAAATGGCAGCATTCAGCCCCGATGGAAACGAAGTAGAAGGTTGAGGGGAGGGGCTAACCGAACTGGACATCTGAGGAGATTAATTAACTGGTGCATTGACGTTAGTGGAAATCCAAACAGACTTATAAAATATAAGGATGAGAAACGGATGTTAGGAAGGACCCGTTTCTTCACTCCATTGGTGTAAGATCTCGACAAAAGAAACATTTTGTCATTTCCAACAAGCGAGAATTGCGACCTCGTTGAGCAAAGATTGAGTCCACCTCAACTTTTGAAAACAATTTAGCTAAGATAGGAGGATTCTTGCTACGCGAAGAGAGGCGTTTTGCTTCCACTATTTTGTAGTTAAAACCACCCGAGTACAAAAAAGCCATAGCAACGTCAACTGGGCATTTGTGTATGGCAGCATTTTTTAGGAGAAAATAATGATTTCGTTTCTTTCTTACAAAAGCCTTGCTGGCAACCAAGTGAACAAGCGAATCGAGACGTCTGCTATCCTGAGAGGGAACATCGGATATGTTACCATCGAAAAGGTTGCCGAGTATAGATAAAATAATTCCGAACTTCATCATGAAGTCATTGCATTTCTGTAAAGCGGACCGATCAGCTGTTTAGCTTTAACTATGGGTTGTACATTTGAGTCAATGTTGAAACTGTTAGGGGCATTCAAGCAGTGTTTTTGTACCGAGGCATGTAGTTTACGACGAATTGGGGTTGTTGGTTTCATCTTTCGTCGAAAATATGAGAACGATCGAGGCAGGATACGCAGGGTAAAATAAATTTATGAAATTTTAACCTAAATTCTATGTTAGCGCTTTATAATTCTACTTTTCTACGTGGATTAATAGAGTTGGCAAGTCGTAGTTGTCTAAAGGCAAGAAATTAAAAACTTTTCCAACACTTTAGCCAACAAATATAGCAAAAAACAAATAAACCCGTTAAAATTTTAGAATGAGAAATGAGGCTATGTCGGGTGAACACTATGACACTGTAAAGTTCAAGGTATTGATAAAGACAAAGACCACAGGTATGCGCATGCGATTAAGGGTTAGAAATGCAAAACCTTTATCGACAAATAAGCCAATAACGACAGTTTGAACGAAAAGATACGTTTAAGATTAGAGATTTCACTTAGCTTTAGAAAATTGACCTGCGCACCTTGACCT
This sequence comes from Schistocephalus solidus, assembly GCA_017591395.1. Taxonomy (NCBI): domain Eukaryota; kingdom Metazoa; phylum Platyhelminthes; class Cestoda; order Diphyllobothriidea; family Diphyllobothriidae; genus Schistocephalus; species Schistocephalus solidus. The sequence continues at coordinate 11,179 of WEDG01007506.1, read as the reverse complement.
TGACCTTGATCTGCTTTCGACGGGGCGCGTTTGTTTCTGAAAAGCTGTGGCTTGGGATTAAGAGTCACGTGCGCTAAGCGACTGAGTTCACTCAGTCGTAATGCCCCCATATTAGTCACACTCTTTTCCTTGATAGAAGTTGACTTCATCCTCTCTAGGAAGGCGATTAGTAGAAACATTTGTCGATAAATGGCATTCCTCAGTTTCCCCTGACCTCACTCCAATGCAGAGAAAACTGAAAAAATTTGAATTGTCGACAAGCAACAGAGAAATGACTGCCTCCGTCATGTTGACCAAATCACCTCCAATGTCATCTATGGTTTCGCCGTCTGAATCCCCAGCTAACTCTGCACGCAAACCGACCTTGGTTGATCTGTTGCGATCCCAAGATTACATTACTTCTTTTATTCGTTCTCAAGACAGCAGTACTTCTCCTATTACCACACCCATACCGAGTGAACTAGTTACTCCTGGTAAGCTAACGCAGAGTTTTAGCTCAAAGACAAGTCCGTCCAAAGTCTCGACCACTAGTAAACTGCACAAATTTGGCCTCTCCATAAAAACTACTCTTTTACGATCGCCTATTTCTACCAAACCCATCCCCATTCCAACTACATCGAATTTCCAGCTACCACCCAGACCTCATACTGAGGCAGATAAACGAAACATACAAGCAATTTTCGCCCAAAAACGTGCTTCTGTGCCACTCGCAGCAGTGCATTTCCCACGCCGCAGTTAATTTTCTCCACGGTCATTTCCCGAGTTGTCTCTTAATATGAAGGGTTCTGCTGGACTGCTAGACTCACCTGAACTTCCGTGTCACTTTACTAGGAATGCTTTGCAGTATCCTGTCAAGGGAATTCCCGGACAAGCCCCAATAGCTAGCGGTTGTGCTCAGTTCCCCTGTCTGTCATTTTCCCTTCCATATTTTACTCCCCTTCACCCGCATCAGATGCCAACGATCCCACAACATTTTTTCTAGAACAGGGCGGGAGCACACGACCCCTATCTTTAGTGGCCCGTCAACCACTGGATGACTTAGCCGCCCTCCCTCAAAAACAACTACCTTGCCCACTCCAACTGTTCATTCTTAATCCCAGATCCTTGCTTAATAAATGCCCCTGCTTCAGACTCTAGTCTTCGTCCAATTTCCAGATATTGTTATAGTAACTGAAATATGATCAACACCTTCCGTAGCCGACCCCAAACTCGCTCTTATAAGTTATAATTGCACTCGAAATGATCGTCGTGACAGCCGTGGTGGAGGAAACTGTATCTATGTTTAGCAAGCGCGGGCATTTCGGACCTTTGACCAAGCACAATTTGCTGCGGTTGATGAGAGCTGTTGGCTTCAAATTACCTTAAAAATAGGAACTCTTTACTTATTAGCTGCGTCTATCGCCCGCCCAATACCAGTGAGGATTTCGATCTTTGTCTCTAACAAGCATTTCATGCCGCAGCTCACTTAAATTTTAAGTATTGCTTAATTGCATGTGATTTCAACCTTCCTGAAATTCGCTGGTTTTCGGTCCCTTCCACCCCCATAAGTTCGAGGACTTACTCGAGGCCGTAGATATCGGCATGTGGACTCAAGTTGTTGACTTTTCCTACCCGAGGATCAAGCATACTTCATCTTAGCTTCTGCTGAGGTTGCCTGCCTTTGACAGTGTCATCATTAGGCCCACTTGGGAGCTCAGACCACGATTGACTTCAATTCAAAACCACTGAAACGTTTTCCAAAATATATCACTTTTTCTATGGTTTCAGAGTAGCGATTTCGACAGAATTATTGATACATCTTAACTCCCACGACTGGTCTAATTTCTTTATATGTCAGGATGTGAACACCTGTACCGGTATGCTTAACGAAGTTTTGGATCCACTTATTTCCCGTTTTGTTCCCCGTAAGAAATTAATTAATGTAATGGATGAGGTTTATCTCCCTATATCATTTCGCCTTAGGTTGCGTAAACTCTCGCGTCGATTACATTTGCAAAATGACATTTCCGTTCTGCCCTTGATTCGACGTATTTTCGAGCAGGCTAAGAGGCTATCCGAAGAAAAACGGTTAGCCGATGAGGTCAAATATGTCGAAAACCGGTCGTTAAATTTCGCCAAACGTTTTTCCTGCGCAACAAGAACCCATAAAAAAACATGGCATCCCGTCCTTCTAGATGCCATTAACAATCCTATAGTCGATGACAAATTGACGGCTGATAGTTTTAACGTTTTCTTGTCCAGCACATTTATTGAAAATTCAGCCGATCCCCCTCCGACCATCGAGGGTTGTGCCGTAGCCATCCTTGAAACCATAACTTTTACCCTCTTGGACGTAACCGTAGCCATTTGACGTTTTCATCAATCTCATAGTCCTGGACCAGATGGCGTACCGATAAGTATTGTAAAGGCGGATGCTTATGATATTTTCCCGTCACTTCTATGTTAGATATTTAATCTTGCTCTGGAAAGTGAAAGCTTTCCCAGTGTGTGGAAGGAATCGCACATTCTACATATCCCCAAACACGGCCAATCTACATCATTTGTCAATTTTCGGCCAATCAACACACTCTCCGCAGCTTCGAAAAATCCTGGAGATCTTGATCAAAGATAAGATGATGTATCACTTAATTGATAATCACCTACTGAGTGCAGCCCAGCATGGCTTCCTCAAAACAAGGTCTTGTGCTACCTGTCAGCTCTCTTTATTTGATCACGTTATACAATCTAGGGATAATGGCTTTGAACTTTCCATAGTCTATTTCTATTTCAACAAGGCCTATAATCGTGTTAACTATGCCCTTCTTCTCCTAAAACTCTCTTCTTTCGGTTTATTTGGTAAACTTCCGAGCTTGATATCTTCTTACCTGAGCTCTCGCATACAACATTTTAAGATCTTTAAAGTTATCTCAAACTCGGTACATGTGAGAAGTGAAGTTATTCAGGGAAGTGTGCTAGGCCCGCTTTTATTTTTTGTTTTTGTCAATGATGTTCCAGGTTTATTTCGGAATGGTAGGCCCTTAATGAATGCCGACGATTTAAATGTTGCCTATCGATACAAGCCAGCAGATCGCGACACCGTGCTTGATCTATTAAAACATGATTTTGAGGCCTTTTCTCAGTGGTGCTGCACATGGCGCCTTTCCCTTTCTTGGTACAAATGTTCCGTTATAGTTTTTGACGACGACCATCAGCCTCAAATAAGCATAGATGGCCACGATCTTAATGTGCCTGGCGTTGTTTAGGATCTGTGTATATCATATTCTACCGGTCTCAATCTTTCATAGCATTGCGCCCTGATTGTCTCCAAGGCCCGCAGCGCTGTCGGGTTTATCCTCCGACATTTTAAAACTATTGATATTAGACTCCACCTTTATAAAATTTGCTTTAGGCCTAACCTAGAATACTGCTCGTTTCTATTGGGCCTTCTGCGCGCTAGCAAACGGAAGAAAATAGAATCGATCCAGCACTTCTAAACGAAAAGAAATTAATCGTTGGGGGACCGTAATCTGTCGTATCAAGAACGCTGTGGGCTTGTAAACATTGATACCTAATGGCTTTGCCGAGTACAGAAGGGACTCTTTTTACTGTTTAAGCTTTTGAATAGTCGTACATTTAATCTTCTTAACACTATGAAGCAGCTTGACCACCCTCATCGCGATATCTTTTTATTTCTTCCATTAACTCGCACAGATAAGTATCGTCGATTATTGTCGATAAACACCATAGCCATGTGGAATAAACCCCCCCCCAGAATGTAAAACTCCCACGAAGTTATTCCATGTTTAAGATAAATAGTACTTGTTTTTGCATGCAGAACAGTTTTCAAGAATACTGAGCACCGAAACGGTAGAATCTGTTTTCCTGTTCGACGGAGTGCGCGGCATCTAAACCCAATCCCAGGTGTTACCTTGAGGGATACGGCACCATCTCTGCAGCCTGCACCCGTTGACTTCTTCGGCCGACAGTGAGCAATCGCCCACGGATACACTCTTGCCTGGGGCAGAATCCAGGATCCTTACAAAGACAGAGAGCCTGCAAGCAGACTGCACTTGTGTTAGACCTTCCCTGATCTGCACTGATATCATTCTTACAGGCGGCAGTTTTTTCTCCCGAATAACGTTAAGATAAGTAAAACACCTATAAATTTATCTATTCAGGAGTATTCTTCACTACCAGCCTGATCTTAACTGAATATTTTATCTGAAAATGCCTGTAAACCGGCATTAAATACAATTATTATTACTATTATAAGAGATTAAGGTACAAATCTGGGCAGCTTTGGCCGTAATTCTATCGGCATGTGTGCGCAGCTCTAAATTATTTGTGAAGCCAAAACCTTAGTCCTTGATGTTGGAACATTGAGTCATAGGGGTGTCTTGAAAAATAACTGGTTGTGGTAATCTGTCAAGCCTGAAGCACATATAACAACACTTAGACGGTGAGAATTCCAATTGCCACGTGGAGCTTCAAGCGGATAGAGCAAGCAAGTCTGCATGGATTTCTTCAAAGCATCGTTGGGCCGAAGATTAAGAGAAGGCATATACGCATTTAAGATCATCCGCATAAATAAAAAAATGGGAGTAGTTAACTGCTGATGAAATATCATTAATTTAAAGCAAAAAAAACGATAACCTAGAACGGTGCCACGAAAAACACCACTTACAATAGGGGACTCAGCTGAAAATTAGCACCCCATTAAGACCTTTTGTTTACGAAAAGTTAGATATGACGTAATGAAATTGGTAAGGGACTACACAGTATAAAGGCTTCTAACATAACTATAAGTCCCATATGAGGCACTTTATCGAAGGTCATGCTAAGATCAAAATAGATAGCGACCACAGAAAGATGATTATAACGAAGAGATGTTAATAGATTTATAAAAGACGGGAGACATGTTTCACAAGAGCGATCGGGAAGGAAGCCATTTTGGGAAGAGTAAAGAAGTTAATTGGTTATGCAATCATCTTTAATATGAACGGCAATTAGTTTTTCAAAGAGTGTAGCAAGAGAAGGGGTTTTATGAACACCGCGATAATTGTGAACATCTGAGCGTAAGCTTGAGTTAAAGACTGGAATTATAATAGAAATTTTCCAATAATAAGAAAGAAACCATTCTTGAAAAAACTGAGAACACATTGCTCAGATAAGTAGGAAAATCACTTAGCTGTATGATAAGGGAAATTCGGATTTTGTCGGTTTCAACTAAATGTGTGATTGATTAAGTTGGCTTATCTGTTTCTGAATATTTGTGGGAACGCAATAAATGTTAGTGAGCAACTCATGAGACGTCAGGGCGATCAAATGGATGGGATTGATTTCAAGGGTTAAATGTTTGCTAAATAAGGAATTACACAATTCTGCTTCGTCTGAATCCTTTGTAATGAAATTATTATGGCGGTCGAGTAAGGGTGGAATGACTTTGTGAGATTAAGCGGAAGAACGGAGGCAGAACACTTGAGCAACAGATCTGCAAGTATTATCATCGCTAATTGCTAGAGACTCCCAACGCCTTTCTCAAATATTTGTGTGATCCTTAAGTGGACCTATAATGAAATTATGGATGGATCCTTAAGCTGCTTTTGTAATTTTTTAGCCGGTTTTTAAGAATATGTGGCACCGTGGAAGAAGCAGCATTTGACATAATGGTCTTTTGTCGAAATTAAATCGAGGTCTTCTGTTAGGGCTTGCACTATATCGCGGAAAAAAACGTAGATCATTATTTAAAAAAGCTTGGAAAATCCAGAGTGCTTGTAAAATTGTTTAATAATTATTTTTAACATGAGCAAAATCAAAATAGGCACGTTTTATTTCTGGCTTTTCAGCGGAGGAGACAGGAATCACCAATGAATTAATGCGTGATCACTTGAAAAAAGAAATTGCTGGAAATTCCTAAGCAAACTATGTACGCAATTAGTAAAAATCAAATCTCACATGCTTTATTTTCTAGTAACTGAGCTGACTAATTGAGACATGTTTGAAAAATAAATCGTGTTCAACAAGTTCTTAAATTTCGGCGGAAGTGTATTTGCATGCCAGTAAATTTCTGGCAAATTAAAATCTGCTAGGATTATTTTCACATCAAACGGAGCTTCTCTTACTTTGTGAAAGAGTTCACAGAGCTGACTTTCATTGCCGGAATAAAAAGAAGTATTATAGAAACAGCCAATTAGGGTTTTTTCTTGTACGGGAGGACGACTGAAACGAAGCAAGTATTTCCGAAAAACGTAGAAATGCTAAGATCGTAAGGGAAAGTGCAGGAGATGATCTAATGTGAAGAAGCCAACCACCGCCAAGTTTGTCAATGCGGTCTTGTCGATAGAAACTTACATTATCTAAAAGCGAGTGTCGAGTCAGAAATTACAGCATGAGCCCAAGATTTTTGTGATGCACATAATATCTGGGTCAAACTCTAAAAGCTACAGTTCTTAGTTCAGTCATCTTTTTTTCACGACTGACCACGCGTTGAGTGAAACTGTACTGAGTATATTTGTGGACCGCGGAATAGGCTCATTAGTGTTTATAAAAAAGGAAGACTTGGTAGTGGGGAACTAAACTTTAAGGAGGAAGGTGCAGGCGGAAATTAAAATCGCTGCAGTCTACAATTAGCTAAGCTTATATGTTAACTAAATTATGATTATTGTAGTTAGGTGGTTAGTTAGGTTGTATCCGGTGAGAGGAAGGATATTTTCTGCGTAAGCGAAAAAAAAGAGAAGGCCTTAAAATAGGATTTTGAGGAATATTTGAATAATTTGGGGTGATAATTAGATTTGAAAATGGAACAAAATGTTTTGGAAAACTGCTACCATAAGGGGTAAAGTTAATTAATTGAGGAGCCTGAGAAGTTTTTTTGTTGGGATGATTGCTAAGGAAATTTTGGATATGATTAGTAGATGCTGGATGTTAGGAGGTTGCCTCACTGTTATTAAGTTTTTCTTTTTGGAACTTGAGGTAGGAGCTTTCTTAGATTTGCATGGGTTATTGATAAGTTAAGTTGATTGAACAGCTGACACCGCAATTAATGGTGCGGAATGGGAACGAGGCGGACTTGACCCAGTTGGTTTTGGACTAGGTCAGCATTAGGAAAACAAGGAAAACTACTTTGAAACGGAGAAAAGGCGATCTTGGCACTTTAGGTTGATTCATTGACCTTAAAAGCGGGCTAACGACATGGTTGTCTGCTACTGAGTTTGAAATTCTTATTCGCGAGGAAGAAGCGTTAATGGATTCGTTGGAAGAAAAGTGGGAGATAAAGATAAGGGGGTTTCTGAACCGGGCACCAGAGCAGATTGCTGTACCATCTCGTTTTGGTTTGCATAGCCGTGACCAGACTTATGGATAAAAGATTGAGAGGCCGGGAGACACATTTCTTCGCTCCATCCGTGTACGATCACGACAAAGCAAACATTTTGCAAACTTCTAGATATCGAAAAATATAACCTCATTGTGCAAAGATTGAGTCATCCTCGATTGGTGAAAAAAGGGTGACCAATATAGGTGGAGGAGATGCGTTTGACTTCCGCTATTTTGTAGTTGAAACCGCGCGAGTACAGGAAGACTACGGCAAAGTCAAAAGGTTTTTTGCCTCCAGAAACATTTGTTAAAAGAAAATTATCATTTCTTGTCTGTCGTTCTAATGTTTTACTGGCAACCAAATGGAGGAGAGAGTCCAGACACTGACAGTACTGAGAGGGAAACTCAGTGATATCACAATCAAATAAGGTCCCCAGTATAGAGAGAACTGCTCCAAACTTTAACCTAAGATCATAATAATTTTGTAAAGCAGAGAGATCAAGCTGCGTAGCTATACCAACTGGTTGCATATGCATAGCACCGCCGTGACTATTAGATGCTACGAAGCAACGCTTCAGTTCAACCGCTGAGAGCTTGTGATGAGCTGAAATTTTCGTTCGCAGTTTTGCTAGAAAGAGGCTTTTATTTGTTCAAACTTAGGAAAAATCAGGCAAGTTATTTTCTGTGGCAATTTTTTTTCCAAATGTTAACTAAGGACCTTTAAACGTGCTTGAGAAATCTTCTTCAGTTCAGTACAGTTTAGTTTTATTAAGGAAAAATATAGACAGAAAGCCTTTCAGCTCCCTATTGCTGTCAATGACACTACAAATTAAAAAAGGCTGACATATAATGGACGTTGGACAAAGGGTTATCTCCCCGACACACTGCAGGGCATCGGACAAACAATTATAAAATAATGTATGGATCACGCCCACACTGAAGCCATCGTTCCATTGCTCAAAAGTAGAAAAATCTGCCATGTCAAGCTTGTATCTAATTAAGCGAGCGTTTGCAAAGTTCGACAAAGAGTGCTTTAATAAGGTCTTCGGGATGTTCATGCGACCACGATTGGAAGTTGCAATACAAGCCTGGAGACCGTGGTCTGTCAAAGACCACAACACCCTTGAGAAGGTCCAAAGACGTACAACCAAGCTTGTTCAAAGGTCAAAGCTGCCTGCGCTTTACGAGACACGATTGTCTAATCTTGATCTGTTTCCTCTGGACTATAGAGAGCTACGTGGTGACTCTAATACAAAGCCTTTCGCATGCTGCGGGGTCAGGATTGTTGCCTTGCATCTGGCGACTTCTTTGAGCTGGCCACTACCACTACTTTGCGAGGACATCCCATTTAAACTACGAGTGACAGGTGCAAGACTCGACACAAGAAGGTTCTTCTTCTCCAACAGAGTGATTAAGGCCTGGAATGCTCTGCCGGCCGACATATATTCATGTCCCCATCCGTTGACACTTTTAAGCGGAAGTTTGACCAGTACAGCCATAAGTACCACCACGACATCCGAACCTAACACATTTCCTGAAACATATTCCCACCCAGAATTTTCGCGTCATAAAACATAATACTCACTATTTTTGAGTAACATTATTTTTATAATTGTTTGTCCGATGCCCTGCAGTGTGTCCGGGAGATAACCCTTTGTCCAACGTCCATTATATGTCAGCCTTTTTAATTTACAGTGTCACTGACATTAATAGGGAGCTCAAAGGCTTCGCCTATATTTCCCTTAATAAAACTGAACTGGAACTGAACTGAAAAATAGGAGTATTACGTTATATGACGCGTAAATTGTGGATGGGAATGTGTTTCGGAAATGTGTTAGGTTCGGAGGTCATCAGTGGTACTAATGGCTGTACTGCGTCAAACTTCCGCTTTAGTGTCAACGGATGAGGACATAATTATGTCTGCAGGCGGAGCATTCCAGGCCTTAATCACTCTGTTGGAGGAGAAAAAGAACCTTCTTGTGTCGAGTCTTCCACCTGTCACACGTCGTTTAATGGGATGTCCTCGCAAAGTAGTGTAGTGACCAGCTCAAAGAAGTCGCCAGATGCAAGGCAACAATCCTGACCCCGCAGCATGCGAAAAGCTATTGTGAGGTCACCACGTAGCTCTCTATAGTCCAGAGGAAAGCAGATCAAGATTGACAATCGTGTCTCGTAAGGCAGGCAGCTGACCTTGAAAAGCTTGATGCTACGTCTTTGGACCTTCTCAAAGGGTTTTTGAGGATCTTTGAAAGACCTACGGTCGCCAGCTTGTGTGGCTAAATTCACCTTGTCGTCATGAACATCCCGAAGACCTATCAGCCTACTCTTTTCGAACTTTCAAACGCTTCGCTTAATTAGATACAAGCTAGACATGGCAGATTTTGCTACTTGAGCAATGGAACGATGGCTTCAGTGTGGGCATGATCCATCCTCCTAGAATTTTCTGAGCCTCTACCTCTGGTAGTGGTGTGTCATCAAATGGTAGAATTCTCTGGTGCCTCGAGCTGGTTCTACCGAATCGCAGAATATTGCACTTGGTAGCATTGAATGGGAGGAACCAGTTGTGCGACCATTCCTCGAGTCGATGCAAGTTCGCCTGTAGATTTTCTTCATCAGCTGCGTTGTGGATGACCTTCCAAAGCTTTATATCGTCAGCAAACATGGCGGTGTCACAGTTCAAGCCAGTTACGCAGTCATCAATGTATATACGGAAGAGGATAAAAAGGTTTATTGATTTGGAACTGCTTGGCGCCGTCAAATCCTTAGAACACAGGAAAAACCTAAAACTAACTCTTCTTTTCATTAGCCACTTTTGCTCTGGTTTGTTTGTTTGCTTAAAATTAAGTGTTCGAAATAAAGAGTTTGTTTTAAGTAAAAAAACATGTTTTCCAAGGTAAATAAATAGCAAAATTGAAGTTAAAACAGCTTTACAGAATGGGTATGAATGTATCAGCGTAAAAATGGTTAGAGTCAAGACTAGTCTGTTATCTACGTTCGATAGTATTCATTCGACAGAGGTAGAAACATCTGCGGTCAATTCGTAGGGATAAGTACTTCCAATCAGATGCGAGCGCAGTCGATTCCGGTGTGGGGTTGTAACAAACCACAGTTCCAACAGAATTGTTTTAATGGACTATGAACATTTTTCGCGCGGATCCCGGATGAGGATGGAGTGATGGAATGTCGGTGAAGATGCCGGTGCCCCGTTCCACTCTCGAACGCTGACCCCCATCCCCACGAGTACCGTCGCCACTTATCGCTACCCTCCGCTCAATGTCAGCATCCCCTCGTCCCGACCCTGCAGTTGCCCACAGCTTTGCACTCCCCACCGGTTATCCAACAGACATGACGTAATTCCCCCACTCCAAAAAGGGATATCGCCTCATGTAACGCTCCCTTCTTTATTTTCTATTGTGCCCTTTCATATCCTTATATCCTTCTTAATAGTAGAATCCATTTCCAACATTTCTGCCGTTCCTTCTAATGACTGTTGGGTTTTGAGTGATCGGCATGGTGCTTAGAGACCCTGTTCAATACGCGCATAGTCTAATAACGACTACAGGTGCGATATTCGCCCGTGTGTGTGCAAACCTCGAAGTCTACGGCCGCTACAGGGTCTGCCGACTAATAAGAATTAGTCGACTTATTGCAAAAAGAAGGTCAAAAAGATTAGGAGCAGGAAGAGTTCAACGGTATGCAGTCCTATGGTCTACATATTTCTATTTTATAACATAGTGTTGAATTATGTTTGATCTAGCTGTATGAAACAGCTAGTACCATTCTTTTCATAAAGCTATATCAAAAACCTAGGCGTGCGGCTCGTTGCGAATTCGAATTACGTAGAGCATAAATGATGTTTGGATCAGTTCTCTCATACCGGGGAAAG
>WEDG01007505.1:0-101715 GCA_017591395.1 Schistocephalus solidus | reverse complement strand
TGCTACTACTGCTACTGCACTATTTCTATTATACTGCTTCTTCTGCGTCTACTACTATGGCTGCTGCTAGTATTGCTAATGTCTAATGCTAATGTATTCGCTTTCTGCTGCTACTTTACTACTGCGTCTTACTGCTGCTACTACTACTACTACTGGGTCTATTACTGTTTCTGCTTCTTCTGCTGCTATCATTACTACTACTACACTAATATTACTGACTACTAACGCTACTACTGCTAATAGCTACTGCTACTGCCAGTCGAAGCCCACTTCACTGAAACGCACAACTGGGCTGACCAGACCGTTCGAGGTTATCCCGTCAGCTGGCAACCTTCCAAACCACGGCACTGAAGCGCACCGTGATGGTTTCGAAGCGCGTCAGATTGCTTATAGTGGGGAAAATGCGGCTGAGCTGTCAACCTCAATCCCTCCCCCACCTCCACCATCCACACCGCTATGTGCGAGCCGGTCGGTTGCCCTATTACTACACCTACTACAGCTACAAAGCTATTTCTGCTGCTACTAATATTACTACTTCTACTAAAACTACGATTATTACTACTACTATTACTATTACGCACTACCATTACTATTATAGCTACTATTACCACGCTGCTACTGCTTCTATTTCTACTGCTACTACTACTTCTGCTTTTTACTACTATTATTATTACTACTATATACAATACTACTGCGTCTGCTAATACCAATACTTCTACTACCACTACTACTACTTCTTTTACTACTATTTCTACTACTTTTAATACTTCCATTACTTCTACTACTACATTTACTACTTCTTTTATTTCTAATTATCCTACTCTGTATACTTATATTACTACTACCACTACTAATGCTGCTAAGGAATACCTTTTAATGCTTCCCATACTTCTTCCTGCTACTACAGCTACTTCTATTAATACTACTACTACTGCGTCTACCTACTACCTTTCTACTGTTTCTGCGTGTGCTACAACTTCGCCTGCCGTTACCACTACTACTAGCTGGTCTACTGTTCTACCTTCTACTACTACTACCTGTCTGCTACTACTAATGCTAATGCTGCTAATAATGAACAATGCTGTGTCTGCTTCTGCTATACAACTATTGGCCTGCTTAGATCGGCTCTATCACTTCTTCTTCCTATTTCTAATGCAATATTTTTACTACATCTACTTCTATTACTGCAATGAGTAAGCTGCTCCTATTTCTACTATTACTGCAAGCTGTACTGCTGCTATGTGCTGCTATACTGCTCGGCTACTAATACTGCCCGTGGGTCTGATACAGCTGTGAGCTAGCTGCGTCTGCTTCTGGCCTTCTGCTGCTTGTGCTACTGCTGCTGCCACTGGGTCTGTTACTGCCAGCTGCTGCTCCAGTAGCTACTATGCCTTTGTTTTTGCAGCAAACTGTTACTACCTGTGATACTGGTGCTGCTGGCTGTATGCTACCGTTGCTGCTGCATGGCTATTAATGTACTGCCGTTACGTCTGCCTATGTACAATGACTACTGCTGTGATGCTGCTATTTCTGGCTACTGCTGGGTGGCGCTGCCCTGATGCTACAGTTTGCTACTGCTCTGTGACTACTTCAATGATGCTGCTGCTGGGTCTGCTGTTGCTGTTCCTGCTGTTAGGCTGTTCTGCTGCGCCTGGCTGCTGGAACACACTGCTGCTGTTGATGCTGCTGCTGCTGCTGCTGCTAAGTGCTTTGCTGCTGGCATCACTATACCCATCTACTACTACTACCACTACTACTACCACTACTACTACTTCTACTACTACTACTACTACTACTACTACTACTACTACTACTACTACTACTACTACTACTACAGATACTGTTAATGTTACTACTACTAGCTACTTCTACCACGTCTTCTACTACTACTACTACTACCACTACTACTTCTACTACTACTATTACTGCTGCTTCTACTTCTACTAATACTGCTACTACTACTTCTACTATTATTACTACTTATACTACTGCGTCTATTTCTACGTCTCATTTTATTACTACTTTCTACTACAACTACTACTTCTGTTTCTACTTCTACTGCTACTACCACTAATACTACTACTACTACTACTACTTTTACTAGTATTACTACTGCGTCTACTTCTACGACTACTTATTTTACTGCTGCTAGTACTCCTGTGCTTATACCACTACAAATTCTATATCTACTACTACTACTTCTACTACTACTGCCGCGTCTTATAGCTTCTACCACAGCTACTACTTATACAACTACTACTACTATTACTCCCAAATAATACTGCGTCTGCTCCTACTGCTACTACAGTTTACTTCTGCTTCTTATTTAGTTGCTGCTACTGCTACTACTACTACTACTACTACTACTACTACTCACTGCTATACTGCTTTTTACCATAACTAGTGCGTCTACGACTAATACTACTACTGCTACTGCTACTGCTAGTTCCACTTCTTCTTCTGCTACTTCTTCTATTACTACTGCTGTTGCTGCTGCTGCTTCTATGCAACTATGCAGCTAGGGAACTCTACTACTGCTGTTAATACTGCCACTTATATTATTTAAACTACTAAGCCAAGCTAGTAAAGACGACCAGACCAGAACGCTAACCCCTAACTGTGTGCAAACATCTAATAAAACGATGGGAAACTAAGAACACTAGCACATGTGCGATGACCCGGGAACATAACTAACCAGGAGGCTTCATATGGACAGACGTGGATTATGCCGTGGCATGCAGTATCACGAGGCATGGCGAGTGGGATGAGTGAAGACACCAGGTAATAGATTAATGAGCATACTGGCGTAAAAGGAAATTTAAAGACCTAAAACTCTGATCAAACAACGAGAAGGGGCCAAAAACACGTGGGTCACAAAGGGGTAAGGGAAGTTGGTCCGTAAACCCAACCATCCTAAAAATAAACCCTTCAAATGAATACCAACCAACGTAATAGTCCCTCTTAGACTCATCCCAATTGAACGTCTGTTTTGGAGTCTAACAAAGACAATTATAGTAGGCAACGTAGGTTAGCAAAAGCAAACGACGAACTAACATAATGGAAGGTATTTAAGGACAACTTCACAGAATAACTGTATTAAGAACAAAGAACCTGCGAAAACCAGCTGTTAACGCGTAACCGAACTAAAAACACCAGGGGCAGCCAGGATTCATAAGCAGATGAAAACCCACAAATCACTGCAACGGAATCACCCAACAACCCCCTCCCCCACCAGGAATCAGAAGAACAGCTGCACCAACCATACCCCGCAGTACATGCCCGTTTTCCAAACCCTAACCGAGATGCGTCCGAACGCACAGTAGTGGGCAGATGCACCCCGGTTTCCAAAACCATGCACCCGTACTAGAACAATGGCCTACGTAGACCAATCCTAATGAAGGGCTGCGCAGCCCAGAACGCCACCAACTATTGAAGGGGGAGGACAAGGGATCCTAGCCGAAATTGCGTAACCAAGGAAGCCCACGTAGGCTTTCTAATATGGAGAAATGGCTTACCGGGCAGACCACACGTACGCACCGGAATCCAAAACCACATCTGCACAAACTCTCCCCCCAATCCATGCCCATCCCCCAAACCACAACACCGGCACAAAAGCCAAACCAAATGCTACAAAATGCACGACTGCAAGACAGCCCTACCGAAACATCAGCACGTGTCCTACCCCCAAACCATGCCCTGCTGCACACAAGATGGCCTAATGCAAAGGGAACCTCCTTTCCAACGAACGCGTTACTAGCAGAATATAGCGCAATGAATGCCAAACGAAAAACTAGACAGAATATCTAACAGCAGTCCAACGATAAATCTGGTGATCTTTCGCTCTATAAAACAACCTACTGTACGTTTTTAAGTAGCAAAAACAATTGCATTTATTCTGGGACCCAGCTATTGTGCCTCCACCATATTCGCATCCACAATTTTGGCGTTATATAACATACTCCTCCCTATTTTTGAGTTATATTATTTTTTTATTGTTTTTCGATGCCCTGAAGTTTGACGGGGATATAAACCTTTGTCCAAAGTCCATTATATGTCAGCCTTTTTTAATTTGCAGTGTCATTGACATCAATAGGGAGCGCAAGGGCTTCGCCAATATTTCCCTTGATAAAACTGAACTGAACAACGGGCGGCGGGATACACTCAAGGTAAGCTGGTTTGAGTGTACCTATGGAGACTGTATCAGCTTTGTCAGCCTTCCGAAAGACGTTATACTTGTCCATCTGTTGCTGCACCTTGTAAGGGCCATTATAAGGGGAACAAAGAGGCTTGTGAACTGCATCGTGCCGGACGAAGAAAAATGGAACCGATTTAAGGTCGTCTTGCACAAACACGAGTTTGAGTTTCAGGCGAGTGGGAGAGGGATGCAGTTGAGCCATGCATTGTTTCAATTGTTGAACGAAATTATTCGATATGCTGGTATTTACAGTGGAGGACTGCACAAATTGGCCGGACAGGCGCATATGTGAACCGTTTACAGGTTCCGCCACAGTGCATTGAATGTCCCCTTGACAACTGATCGAATACCCAAAAGTAAGAGGTATAGGTTGTCACTTCACACAGTTGTGTCTGAGTGAGACATCAGTGCTGTCTTCAGTTGACGGTAAAGGCGTTCCACGATACTGTTGGAAGCAGGGTGATATGTTGTAGTCGTGATGTGCGCACACTCGAGCAGCTGGTGACCTCGCGGAAGAGATTAGATTGAAATTGGCTTCCGCGGTCCGTGGTAATTGTGGCTGGCACACTGAAGTTGGCAATCCAGGGGTTCAGGAAGTCAACTGTTATATTTTTGGCCAAGGTATTCAATATCGGAATCGTAATTGGCCATCGCGTGTAACGGTTGACTGCGAAAATATGTGTGCGTCCACGTGGAGTGGTAACGGCCCAATGAAGTATAAGTGGACGTGATGCAATCGAACGTCCAGAATGGTAAATTTGCTTGGTGGGAAAAGGCATGGTGCTGCACTTTGTTTTTCTGGTGCCCTAAACATTACCTAGTACAACGAGCAATGTCAGAGTTTATCTTCGGGCAGACAAAGCGAGCAGCAATTAGTTTTCGACTGGCGCGGATGCCAGGATGCGACATAGAGTGAAAATGGTCGAACACTTTCTTACGGTAGGATAGTGGGACAACTGTTCGGGGAGTACCTGTAAACCAGTCGCATAAAATCGTACCTGGTGTTGCTGGAAGTGGTGCATCTCGAAGTTGCAGAGTATTAGATATATGCTGGTCAGCAATGGACTTGTCTTCTAGTTGGAGGCTTGCAAGCTTCGCCAGATCGAAGTTGGATGACAGGGCGTTCATGTCTGGTCTGGATAATGCATAATCAGTGACTTTGTCACTGCCACGGACGTAGCGGATATCAGCAGTAAACGGCGAAATATAGTCAAGATGACGCACTACTCTGGGCGAGTACCTATCTGGTTTGGTCTTGAGGGAATAAGTGAGAGGTGTGGTTGGCATGAACCCAAAAAACTCTTCCCTGTAAAAGGTGGCGAAAATGACGAATAGCCAGGTATATAGCAAGGAGCTTGCAAGATAAAGAACTTTAGCTAGTCTGCGCTGGTTGTAGATTCTGTGGAAAGAAAGCAAATGGCTGCAACTGGTTATTCACCCGTTGATGCAAGACTGCGACAACAGCACCGTTGGAAGCGTCAGTGGTCAAAATTAACTGGGTGGAAGCGTCAGTGGTCAAAATTAACTGGGTGGAAGCGTCAGCGTTGAGATGGTGCAGCATGGTCGCATCAGTGAGGGCTTTTTTGGCTGCCTCGAAAGCTGAGTGAGCTACCGGTGAAAGTTCGATTGGCTTGGCTGTTCACTTCAAAAGATCAGTCAAGGGAGCCAGTATTGTCGCACATTCGGGGATGAAACGCCGGTAGTAATTAATAAGTCCAATGAAACGTCGCAGCTGTGTAAGGGTCTTGGGAGCCAGAACAGATAAAACGCTTTTCACCTTCGCTGAAAGTGGTGTTATTCCATGCTGGTCAACGTGATGACCGAGTAAATCAAAAGAGGGAACGCCAAAAAAGGCATTTGTCAACGTTTAATTGCAAGCCGTGTTGCTAGAAACGATCGAAAACTTGTCTCAAGTGCGATGCGTGTTCCGTTGGTGAAGAGCTTGCGACGATTCTGTCGGCGATATAAACAAACGTAAACGAAAGACACCACAAAACCACATCAATACACCCCTGGAAGGATTGGGCTGCGTTACGCAAGCCGGAAGACATGCGAAGAAATTCTAACAAATCAAGACGCGTTGAGATGGCGGTCTTGGGTATTACTTTCTGAGCGACCGGTATCTGGAGGTATGCTCTTGAAGAAACTGAACTTTCCAGCCAACATGTGAGAAAAATTATGAATATGAGGAATGGACTACTGATCGGAGGCGGTTGCTCTGTTCAAGGCACGATAATCACCACATGGCCTCCAATCATCGGCCGATTTCTTGGGGACCATGTGCAGTGGAGAGGCCCATGGGCTGGAAGAAGGGCGATTAATCCCCAAATTAAGTATGTGCTCGAACTCATTTCTAGCTATCCGTAGCTTTCTGGATGAATCCTGCGTGGATGGGTAAGAGCGGGTTGCCCTGTGGTAACGATATGATGTTTAAATGTGTGTTGAACTTGTTTGGTAGACTGACAAGGTTTAGCGAGGGACGGATAGTCCGTCAAAATGTCAGCAAATGGTGAGCTTGGAAAAGTCAAGTGTATGCCAACAGAAGGTTCAGAGGTGACGCTTCCCACGGTGAAAATTTTGGCTGCCGTATCAATGAGTCTACGATGCTTCCAATCAACTGCGAGGCCAAAATGCGACAGGAAATCAGCTCCAATAATGGGTGACTGGGCATCGCTTGAATTAAGGCCCATTGAAAACGTTGCCTTAGGCCAAGGTCAAAAGTCAGGGACTGTTGTCCTTATGTGTGGATTGCGGTGCTGTTAGCAGCCTGTAATGAGAATTGCGAAGGCTCGAGGTGGTGACGCCTATGAGGCGGGATAACACTAACCTCAGCATCGGTATTGACGAGGAAACGGAGACTACTCAATTAATCGGTGGTATAGAAGAGGCAACTGGGTCGTGACTGCACAGCAACAGTCGTCACAATTACTGACTGGCATTGCCGTTTATCTGTTGTGGCGGTTGTGGGAATGTGCGCGGTGGAATACACTTGCATGCTTTCACACCGTAAGTACGATTGTACCAGCATAGTGTCTGTGGCTGCCATTCCCGTGATTGGGACCGTCGACGTCACTGAAGATTGCTAAAGGTGCTTGCGAAAGGCCTGATGATGATGCAGCCCGTTGATAGGAGCTACAGCACGATGGCAAATCCACAGAGGGAGTGGCACCTTCTCGCTTTAGAGTGCCTTCATTAGCAGAAGTGCCAACATTATCAGATATTTAAGTGAAGACCGATGTTTGTTGAAGACTAGAATATTCGATACCGCTTGGGTAGCATTTCATGATTCAGTCTGCATGAGTGGCTAGTTTTTCTAATGAGGTGCTCGTGTCGAGCATGGCCAATACCTGCTGCATGGGCAGGGGAAACTTATCAAGCCAGATCTCTCGGAATATCGCATCATCCATATGACAACCAGCAAGCAAAGAACACATTTGTTGCATATATTGGGAAGGCATTTGGTTGCCGAATTCGACCTGCGTTAAAAGTGCCCGCAGTATGTGGTTGGCCGACTTGGCCACACGATAAAATACAGCGTCCTTCAACCAGATGTAAGGCTCCTCAGCAGAAATCGGATCAAGTAGATCCTCAACGAAGTGATTGCACTAAGTATGAATAACGCGTGCGTTCACTGGTGATACGGCGTGTCGAGAAAACTGTATTGATCTGCCTAAACTATACGCGGGGGATGCTCGGCTTAAATGGGGCGATTTGAAAGAGGGGGTATTAACGTCAAGAGCGTCTTTGTTAGTCTCGTTGTCCGTCGTAGTAAGTAATATGCTGTTTAATGATAGAAAAACGGGGTCACAACATTTGTAGTAAAGACAACAGTTAAAACTGCTTAGAACTAAGGTGAACCAAAAAATAAAGCTAAGTGGAGAATCGTGTGTATAAACTTCAAATGAAAAAAAACGACAGAGGATTGTTAGAATGCAGACTCACGAAAACGTAGCCTTCTTAGATAACATGTGTTGTTGAGGATTATAATGAGCTCTACATTAGATCCAGAAAGCTATGTACCATGGACGATGAGCAGATTCAGGAGTTCAATTGAGATGAAGTCTGGTGAAATGCGATCGATGAATGAACATCGATCGTTGTAATTGACTACAAATAATTGGTACAGATCGGCATAATCAGAGAGCGCTGGTTACATTCAGCAGCGAAAACAGGAGACGACCCAGTTGCGCGTTAAAGTAAGCTGTGTGTATTTTTTAGCTTATTGAAACTAGTTTGCATAAATGTTCAGTTGAACAAAAAAAATACAAACATGTAAATTGTACAAATACCTACGCAGTTTACTTGGTCCGATAGGTCCAGGTGAACCGGGAATTGCGCAGACTGGAGCCAAATCCGTGAACGAATTGGTATTCTTAGACGTTTTCTTCTTTGGCTTTACAAACTCAGCATCCTCTTTAACATCGCATGTTGATGCAGCGTCTAGCAGCGATGCAGCGCTCGGCTGTTAAGCCAGATTATTGCTAATGCGGCCTTAGCTAAGTGATGATGGTTTGGAGCAAGGGCTAGATGGAGCTCGCTTTTGAAGTAGCGAAACGCCCTCTGGTTTATTGGGTTCGGTAGACATTATATTTTTTATGTGAGGTTCATGTATGCTTGAAGAGGCATACGTCTTTCGCTTTGTGGAAGGTTTTACACGGAAAGAAGCTTTTTAAACAGGTGGGTAAGAAATACATTTTTAAAAGTTATCTATTTCCTCTATTAGCCTGCC
The DNA here is from genome assembly GCA_017591395.1 of Schistocephalus solidus. Taxonomy (NCBI): domain Eukaryota; kingdom Metazoa; phylum Platyhelminthes; class Cestoda; order Diphyllobothriidea; family Diphyllobothriidae; genus Schistocephalus; species Schistocephalus solidus. The sequence continues at coordinate 92,791 of WEDG01007505.1, read as the reverse complement.
TACCTCCTGATCCAACCCTAATAATTTCTGTAGGTAGCTGAAAACCCATAGGAGTTGCATCTTAGTAAGCTTCATCAATTAAGCTTACTACAATTTTTAACCGTTTAGCGAGAGGTGAACAATTAGCAGAATAAGGATAGTTGCAAATATTTTCTACTACTCAATTAATTTGCTGATAGAAACTCCCTTCCAATATGGCCGAGTGGTTAGAGGCGCCGATAGACGGTCCTACGTGATTTTTCGGTACAGCTTCAAAAGTAGGTCGTGGACTAACTTTTCCTTGCAATAAACTTAATGTACCTGCGTTTTTCATACTTATGGTGATACAAAGCATATGCGATGGATGTTAGAATCACCATAAAAATTAACAGAGAGTCGGTAAACATTTAAGGGTACAACTACCATTGGAAGTTCTCAATTATTACGATCGGGGCTACGAAAATGATGCCGTAGAGGTCGGGACCCGATGGTCAATAAAGGTTTCTTAGAAATTTTTTTCCGGTGGTGTGGCTAGACGGACAGTGGCGTTGAATGAGTCACCTTGCCATGGCATGGCAAATCCCAACCACATACTGTTAGTGAGCTTTACGAAAGTTTCCATATATTGGTGTCAAGCTAGGATTTGTCCAAAAAGGAAAAAATATGTCGCTTTTGTGCTGTTTTACCTGAATTCAATCAATCGTATCTGTGAATAATGATGTTTATCGTTACATACTTTCTATGCTCTTGTCAAGCTTGGTTTTCCAGTTTACTTTGTCTAAGTTTTTGTCAAATTTTCATGTATTTATGTCCTCACTATGCTCTTTTATTTCGGTTAGCCCTCTTTATGCACCATAATTACTGTTATCTTGCACCATTAGCTACTCAGCTTACAAATATCCACTTGCTTATGTGATCACAAGTTCTCTAATGCAAATATTTACTAGCGTGGTTTCTAAAATCACTAAAACGAGTTGGTTAACAATAAGGGTTCGAAATGCAGAATTTTCTGGTTCATATTCCTATAGGTGGATTACTTATACTACGCACAATGTTACGCGGTCAAACAGAATAGGCCACGGGGTGCGCATGTTCTGAAGTCGTTGGTTTAAGATTATCTGTGCCAGAGCATTTCAAGAAACCAAGTGAAATAACCGTTTTTGTATATATTAGTTCGTTCTTGCCCGAATCATAAATTTTAAATAGTTTAAAACGGCAAATCAAATTGTATGCCACTTCGAATTTACTCATTGTATTTTCTGTACCAGCTTAACGTGAGTTAAAGTATTAATTTTTGCCTCAAGTACGTTGCAGCTCAAAGGTGAACTCATCTTATTTGGTTTATTTTACCTTCGGTAAGATAACTAGTTGTATTTGGTTACAACGGTATGCTGACATCGCATGTAGTCGCAGAATATCCGGTCTAGGAAATGTTAATAAGTGGAGTGAATCCGATTGCTGGTTCTGTCTGGTCTTTGTTTAAAACAAATTTGACCCATATACCCGCTGCAAGTAGCAGCAATTGATCACAGACCGACTCCTGTGGGCGGCGCAGCTAAGATTACTCGGACATTCATTTTGCGATGTCCCTCTTACATTTCACATATAAGTAGGTACCTAACGGCGGTCTGGATGTTTTATTTATGGCTGGCTTTGTCTAGTCTCGACGATGAGTCTAAATTACATTACCAGACATGGTTATTGGCCATGCGCGCTTGTGCATAAGTTGCAAGTAGCACCATGGCCTAGAAATTTCCGGACGACCGACTTTTCTCCTCCAGCCTATCTTCACAAATAACTAACTCTGAACGCGACTTCGACGCTGCATTTTTGGGTTTTGCCGAGTCCTTAATAATTTTTTTGGCTGAATTTGCGCATTTATCAGCATTTTCTCTTTTTATTTAATTTAACAGGAAAGATGGATTTGACCATGTGGAGATCACTTCTGATTTCCGATGATATTCTCAAGGCAATTGAGGACCTTAAGTTCGAGCATCCGACTCCTATTCAACAACATGTTTTGACGCTCGCCATTCGCGACTATGCCGATATTCTAGGCTCAGCACCGACAGTATGCAATATTCCTGCTTTTCTTACTCGTCTCCTTTGTAGGGCAGTGGAAAGACACTGGCTTTCGGGGTACCTCTACTAATGCGTGTACATGAGGCCAAATTAAAGTTTGAAACTTCGGTAAGTCTCCCGTTCTGAACGCCAAAAGTACCTGATAAGTAGTCGCTTCTCAAAGGTTTCGTGCTGTATCAGGGTTAGTATTATTAGATCTATCAGTAATTGTCCGTGTTTGTTCACGCGCTCTAGTTAATACTTTTTGTTTTTTGATAAAAAAGAGTCATGTTTCGTGTGGAGTTATCCACCTTAGCGCACTTTTCGGAATCGAATACCCGAATACCAAGTCCCAGTGCTAGAATAAATTTTCTGTTTAGATGAAATCTTCCCTTTTTCTAATCCTTTTAAATTCTGGAATTTAACGGATAGTAAGCTTTCTTACACCATGACTAACGCCCATTTCCAGGCCGCCTACGTTTATTCTGTTATTTACGACTGCCCCTCATCGCCCTGAACGTTGAACTGTGAACTACCTGAAACCATGTATACCTTTACTTAGATAGGAGTCAGGATTTGGACGATAAGTAAACCAGAGTTTGTCATGCGGATTCTTTATTGACTGTTGACAAGAACTCTTGTTTGGTCTTCTTTACGCCATGGCGTCCGTATTGTGTGCGACCCGTCAACTTTTCGCTTTCAAGTTTTTTAATGACAGCAGAGCTCCCATATTGTGCTTTCCCGATTCGGAATAATTTTTGATGGAATATTGGGCTCTCATCGGTCTGTATTTGTCTTTTATTATGGCATTTATTCTGAATTAATGTTCGTCGTATACAGATGAAATCAATGGAACCGGCGGCTTGTTTGCCAGAAAAGACAGAACCGCCTCCGTTGCAGCCATCAAAAAAGTTAAAAAGTAAGTGTCTAGCTGGGATTATATCTTGAGTGCATAAAACCTTCTAAAAAATTAAAAGAATAAATTTGCTTTAAAAAGTACGGTTCGAACTTTCCAACAAAAAGGTTTTGCCATCACTACGACCGAGATACATGTAGTCGACTATCTGAAAAAAAAGAAACTGAACAATGTTTTAATGCTTTGGTGAATAGTGTGTAGTCTACCTTCAACTTTCGTGTGCTAAGCCCCAATCTTATTCCTGGCGCAGTAATTTAATTCCTTTAATATCACGCCGTGGACGTACAAAAAACAGTGTGAACTAGTACAGCGTTCTATAAAGTTCTTACCGTTCACTACAGGGGTTTCGCCTCAGTGCAAGCTGTCAACGCGTGTCAAATGACCTGCTCCCCGTACAATATTCAGGTTTCTAAAACAAATGGTATTGGCGACTGGGATCCCACATGCGTGAATGCCATTGAGACGACATTAAGAAAGAATCATTGAGCCTGACCATCAGTCCCATAATCGATTCCTCCCCACAAACACAGGTCCGACTGTGAAATCTGAGTTGTACAATCGTGGCGGAAGGCTGCTAACTGACGCTATATACCAGACCACGCGTCACGTGTTGTGTGTTGACTGGCTGATCAGTGGACTGGGACGGTGATGGCTCCTTCTTACCTCCTGTTCTTGGTAATCTTAGTTTGTCTCATAAGAGTAAGGTCGTGTTGTGGTACGTAAAGACGGGTTCGCCAGCCACTGCGCCCACTCCCGCATCAGAAAACTGACCGGCTCGGACGGTGGCCTGATTCTGTGGTGGGACATAGAGAGAGAGTGAGATCGATGGCTCAGTGCATTTTCCTCACTATAAACAATCTGTCACGTTTGAAGCTATCGCGATGCGCTAAAAGCTGTGGCTTGGAAGGCTGCCAACTGACGATGTAACCCGGCCCAGCGCGTATATGTGCGGAGTGGCTGACTGGCGGACTGAGAGTCAGACTGCAGTGCCTCCTTCTTTATGTGACCTTTATGGCACTCTAACTGAACTGGGCTCTGAGCCGCTGCCCTCTTTGCTGTTGTGTTTTTGTTTGTAGTGGAACACAGTGCGTGAGCCTGCGTCCTCCTTCACCTTCGATCTTCTTGTTTCTGTCTTTGCACCGGTCCTAGATGGGGAAGTGGCGAGGTGGATGCAGCGCAAGTCTGCCCTCACTATAATCCAACACAATTCATGGTACCTACACCAACCTACTGTGGAGCATACAGTGGATATCGTCGAATATATGACGGTCAAACTGTCATACCGTCCATTGACAACCTTTCAATTCAAGACTTTCAGTGTGTCCTGGTAGATTCAAGCTTGACAGATTTATTATAGAAAGGAATGTTCTAAAGTGCAGTGGTGGTAGATTTTCACAGTCAACTTCATCCTCTCCCAGGCACCAGTCTACTGTCCGAACCCGTGAGTCAACTGATACGGGGATTAGGCGCAGTGGCTAGAAAACCCGTCTGCGCGTGCTACGCACCAGCTGGCCCCCTAACAAAACAGACCTTGTTTTCACAAAGAGTTGGTTAGCTGCCCCGATCTCAAATGCGTTGGAGTGCCACAGAGCTCACATGGAGATGGAACCCGAAAATACGCTTCCCAATTATATCAGTGATACCGATTTTGCGCCTGTGATGGTTGATATGGTACGGTTTCATGTGTGATGGGGGCCTATGGGTGGAATGTAATGTTTTGAGGTGTGTTTCATTGCAAGTTTTCATGAATGCGCATGTGAGTTAGAAGACCTATACGAGACTGAAAATGCATCGGAAATATGGGCGACGAGTCTACATCTGGACACTTCGTTAATGAAACGACCATTTTTCAAAGACAAATAGTTTGCTTTTTTTAAACTTGTTACTTAGTAGCGAAACAATAATTTAATCTAAGGCCACCAAACCAAAAAACGATCTTGTGCAGGTTTAATTATCGAAAGCCTGCTCTACCTGAAAATAAGGAATTAAAAAATAATAAAACGAGAAAACAATTAAGAACTATAACAGGTACAACGTATTATTACCTAACTGATTGTATTTTTGTGTGTAAAAAGCTGTAAGTCGTGCGGACATAGAAAATACAAAGCTGTTTATGGCGGGCTGGCCTCCTGGGAAGGTGTTTTTTTGCCTTGTCCCAGTTTCTGCTGATAAGTGCAAAGAGATTTTTACTCTCATTGAGGTCCAGGCTGTTGGCGGGACTAAAAATGCTTCACAGGCTGCAAACAAAAAGGCTTACTCTGAATCATGCTCTGAATTATTCGGTGAACAGGAGCTTTATCCTGCAGCATTGCAATGTCTATTTGACGATAGTGCCTATTCTTGTAACCGAGGACCCTCCTTGACACTGTTGTTTAGCATCTTACTATTTATTTTCTCGTTGTCTACCGTCAGATTGGCCGCTCTCTGAAGTGGATTTCCGTTCAAACCATTAGTCGACAGCTTTTGAAAGTAACTATCGATACAGCGTGTTCTTTCCATGTGTTACCACCTGCGTCAAATTCGGAGACTTCTAATAATAAAACGTCATCACAAAATTAAATTATTTTCCAGAATGAAAGTCTGCGATCCAAGCAGCTCAGAGGAAAAAGAAAAATAAGCGATCACTAGAGCGTGGTGTTTATTGACATGACGTTTCGGATTCTCTCTTGAACCTATCATCAGAGATAGTTGCAGAAAAGCAGTGTTATGTAATCAGTTTCGTACTTAAAATGGTTTTGCCATAGCGTTTTGTTGTGGGAGGCCGAATTCGTGCACCTCTTCCTATAATTATTCGTAGAAAAAAGTGCAAGTTTTCCCTGTAAGTAGTCCTGAGTGGTTTAATCGAAGACTGAGTAGCTCGTCGTCGTACTTGCTTGCGAATCTTTTGGGTCTACTGTATCTGCTTATAGGCACTGTTATATTATTAATTTACCAGTGTGACCTGACTAACCCGTACCCATCCCCACCCCAGTTCCAGTGTCCTCAACACACTGATTCCGTCATGCAGGTGTTCTGGGAACGCAGATTTTGACTAAGGCTTCTGTTGAGACAAGTATAAACCCTGTCTATAGCTCACGAGTTTATTCTCCGTGTAATTGTGACCGCTTGAGGATGACTTCCCGAAAACATACATTATGTAGAAGTCGGTCTGTCCTTAGGTAACTTCCGGTTGCGCGTTTAAATTTTAAACCAACCAAAAAATGATTACACTCCCATCCCCGTCATGAACACCTACGGCAAACGCCATTTGTAGGTGTTTCGGTTTTTTATAAAGAGAGGGGTAGGAGCATTTCAGATAGCCTTTAACTAATTTCTTCGCAAACTCTGCATTGCGCAGCAATAAATGGGATGGTAGGCTGTGAACGGGGACTCTCCTACTGTTTTTAGTTGAGCCGAGGTCACAGGAGGCCACGTTTAACGAATTTCCGAGTTTCTGTGCTCTTTTGACATTGACGGAAAATCCTCTTCAATGAAGGCCGTTTATTCAGGCTGGTAGGGTGCTGGCCATCACGTTACCTTACCTTCAGGTCTCGTCAAAAATCATTACTTACCAGAATAGAACTCGAACATGGCTCTGAACCAGAAGGCGTCACGTCCGTCCGCAATATAGACACAGAAGGAGCTGATAATTATTTCCCAGTTTTTCCTTTATTCTCCCACGTTCAGAGCTCCAAAAGAAGCTTGATGCACAGCTGACTCCGGCAGAACGCAAGAGGAAGAAGATATTCAGTCAGTTGGGCATGATTGAGGAGTTGGATCCTGATACGCTGAAGGTGAGAAAGGTACACGATGCATCTTCGAAGACGACGAGTCCTGAAAAGAGCAAAGACTTTACGCAGGAACATTCAAATAAGCCACAAACCAGTGCAGTCGGGCAGATGTCGAATGGTATTCTGGGTTTGGTTATCCTACCGACTCGCGAACTCGCCCTACAGGTAGGCCAAAATACGCGACACAGCTTGTTGCCTGTTTTCTAATAGAACTTTTATGACGAGCTATTTAAATTCTAGGTTGCGGACCACCTCCGACAGCTGGCTAAATATATGCAACCTCCCATTGGCATACAAGCTCTGGTGGGTGGAATCGCAATTCAGAAGCAAACTCGCCTTTTAAAGAGACAACCAGATGTTATTGTTGCGACCCCTGGACGCTTGTGGGAATTCCTCCAGCAGGTAACTAAATTTCCACAATCGCTCCTTTTTTAAATCGTGCAGGTTTATTCCAATCAGTTGAGGATTTTGGCAGATTTGAATAATTCCTTTGACCCACTTGTGAAAAACTCGGCGGCCTCGGTGGGATTCGAACCCACGCCAGCAAGGGGAAGGCTTTAGTACAGCCAACGCTCTAGCCAACTGAGCTACGAGGCCCACCCGGGAGCGTGGAGTTTAATCACACTTGGGTCAAGTTACCCGCCCAGCCTACTGCAACGTATGGAATCCACCAATTCTGATACAGCAAGCTGACTGCCCAAGCAGGATTTCCTAAGCAATCAATCTAGAATCCACCAGATGACTACCAGGCACCGACCGACGCAGGGTTTTTCACAAGTGGGTCAAAGGAATTATTCAAATCTGCCAAAATCCTCAACTAATTACTTGTGCCTGGTAGTCATCTGGTGGATTCTAGATTGATTGCTTAGGAAATCCTGCTTGGGCAGTCAGCTTGCTGTATCAGAATTGGTGGATTCCATACGTTGCAGTAGGCTGGGCGGGTAACTTGACCAAAGTGTGATTAAACTCACGGCTCCCGGTGGGGCCTCGTAGCTCAGTTGGCTAGAGCGTTGGCTGTACTAAAGCCTTCCCCTTGCTGGCGTGGGTTCGAATCCCACCGAGGCTGCCGAGTTTTTCACAAGTGGGTCAAAGGAATTATTCCAATCAATTTAATCTCCCATGCTTTTGCCAAATGAATCAACAATAATACTACTCATGTTGCCTCTCCTTAAATTTAGTATTAGGTGAACTAGGATTATGCTCGAACCCTAATGTAAATTTCAAATTGCTTTAGATTTCCCGTCAGCGCCATAGACTAGTTTTTATCATTACTAGAAGTCAGCAGTAGCCGAGTGAAGACTTGTTTAACAATTATTTCTTTAGTAGAGGATTTTGGCAGATTTGAATAATTCCTTTGACCAATTTGTGAAAAACTCGGCGGCCTTGGTGGGATTCTAACCTACGCCAGCAAGGCGAAGGCTTTAGTACAGCCAACGCTCTAGCCAACTGAGCTACGAGGCCCCACCGGGAGACGTGAGTTTAATCACACTTGGGTCAAGTTACCCGCCCAGCCTACTGCAAGATATGGAATCCACAAATTCTGATGCAGCAAGCTGACTGTCCAAGCAGGATTTCCTAAGCAATCAATCTAGAATCCATCAGATCACTACCAGACTGGGCGGGTAACTTGACTCAAGTGTGATTAAACTTACGGCTCCCGGTGGGGCCTCGTAGCTCAATTGGCTAGAACGTTGGCTGTACTAAAGCCTTCTTCTTGCTGGCGTGGGTTCGAATCCCACCGAGGCCGCCGAGTTTTTCACAAATGGGTCAAATGAATTATTTCTTTAATTATTCCTTCTCGTAAGTTGTCTGGAAATCACTCAACTCAACCATGTCACTAGTACGCTCCGATGCGTCTGCAATACAGTTAGACATCAAACGTAATCTCACGGTAAGGCAAAGACTGAAACTTCTTGAAACCTATCCAAACCGTTCCTGTTTCCTTTGTAAATTAATAACTGTGAGGAGAGGAATGGTACTCATGAATTGTATTTTCATGACTTATCGAAAATGGAAAAGTATCGAAGTATGCGGCGATATACGAGTCATATTTCACACGGGAATGCGATCTTGAATCCCTTTTTATGCTGCCTAACAAAAAGCCATCGGTCCAGAAAAGGAGGAAGTTTTTAAATTAATTGGAACTTTTAAAATTCATAGCTATTAGCGTGTGAGCTTTACTGTAGTAAGAGAAAGCTGTGTCCGTCGTCCAACTAAATATTTTGAGATTGGCCGCAGTACACATTGCAAGTTTTTACGTTTGGAAGTATGGCCTGGTTGAAATAGGGTCAGGACTGCAATACTTTGTCCGCTAAGCGCCTAGTTATCTAACTCGTAAGGTGCAGTTTTTAATAACTAGAGAGTTTCACTCAGGTTGGCCGCGGGACATGCATCTTACTCTGATGGAAATTGTTGTATGTTACACCAACGTTTTAGCGTTGGCCTTGATATACTGTTCGATAACAGTCCTTTCGAGTGCTCTTAAAATTACAAGCATTATTCAATAAACCTGAACTCTAGAATTATTTTGCTTTCAAAGAGTTTAAGTACACATTTTCGGGAGTACGTAATGACCACGGTACAGTACCCTTGAGGGACGTAATTGTGAATGGTAGTACATCGTACATGAAGCCTACTGAATGGCTGGGATCGATGGGAACCCCTGAAATAACAGCCCGCTCTCACTGATCTTCTCGATTTTTGTCTTGCCATCAGAGCAAGGTAATTGTCCTTGTTACGGTTGCGATCATGTATGTTTTAGCTGGCCTCGATTATGCCACCTATTGTACCTCTCCACGCGTAACGATTCGCGGCAGCAGACCTAGATAGCTCAACCCATTCTTTTCATTAGCGACGGATGCCGAACACAGAAGGTCCAAGCACTGCCTCTACGTCTTACTGAACCGTGTCGAGCCAGGTTTTTAGTTGACCTCTTCTTCGATACCTCCAAGTGGTCAACGGCGCCGGATCGAGAACAGTAGAACTCAGCTCGTGAGGCGAGTGACAGAGGACGTGTCCAAACCACCTCAGTCGCCTTTCTTGGATAGCCTGAGATATCCTCGCAATATTGTCGCAGCGAATACAGACTGCTTTTTTTGAAACGTAATCGGTGTACTTCACTCGAAGGATGGTCCTCAGGCAACGATTGTCGAATACCTACAGTCTTCGCTCAGCTTCCACACGCGCAGTCCAGCTTTCACAAGCGCAGAGGAGGACCGACCGGACGAATGCACGGTACACACAAATCTTCGTGGTGACGGAGCTGCCACGTCGGGTCCCTAGGCAGTTTATAAGAATCGAAAAAACCCGGCGAGCAGCATTTATTCGGGAGACAATGTCGTTCCTTGCTCTGTCCATTCGGCAACATCCTCGCCCCGAGGTATTTGAAACTGTCTACTTCAAGTTGACAGCCATTAATCCCGAGGGGTGCTTTCTCTTGGTCAGGGATGCAGCTTGAAAAATATTTGGTCTTCCCAGTGTTTATGGATAGGCCGACCGAAGTAGCGCTCTCGTTCACCTGCGACACCACAAACTGTAGATCACCAAAGCTTGAGGCTAGCAAGGTGATATCGTCAGCGTACCGGCCAATAAGATGACGAGTCCCAGCAGTAATCAACAAATCATGGCGAGGCAGTCTTTCTACTTACTCCTGCAGCTGCGAATAGAAGGCCTCTTTATCGCACTGTTCAGCAGCTGATGCTGGTGCTTACACGGAGACGACAGAGATGTTTGTAAAGTGACCCTTCAGTCGCGCGTAAGCCATTCGGCTATTGACTGGTTCCCATACAAGTAGTGCATGGTTTGCATGTTCCGAGAGTGCAATAGCCAAACCGTGTCAACTAGACGAGATCCGTGGGCCGCTGTGGTAGAGGGTGAAGTGGGAGTTGACTCCCGGGATCTTTATTTCTCTTGCACCTAAGTCGGGGATTCGGACTTCAGATAGGCAACAGACATCAACGTAGAAAAGGCAGATGCAATCGCCAGATGAGGAGGTTTACTGGACTCAACCGTTGAAGACTGCGTGCAGTCAGATTTTGGGTAGCTGGGTCCAGAAAATGTCGCATCCAATACCAAGAGTCCATTCCTGGTTTAGTAATACAGCTTTTATACTATTCGCTCGCACCAGTAGACTATGGTTGCGGAGCGCTTCGGTTCCCACGGACGCCGTAGTACTGTAATTGAACATTTTTTCATGAGGTTTCTTGGGGATTTTGAATACAGGCGTGTCCCCAACAGCCGCTCGGATTGTTTGTTTGAGGTTCTATCCTCTAGCGCTTTGGATCAAGAACCTAATCACAAGGCAGGGGTGGCAAACAAACTTATTTCGTGGCAGTTCACGGTCATCATGTCAAAGTGCCGTCGTAGGGATTTGCGACATTTTATAAGGCAGTCGGCGTGCCAGACCTCAGCCCTCTGCGACTGCTTATTCTTTGAACCCGAGCGTCTGCTTATTTCGCAGCTAACCTTCACTGAAGGCTGTTCCACTATCCGCCACCTGTGGACGCGCCAAGTAGCCAGCAACTAGGCTAACGGCATATGAAAGAGAGAGAGAGAGAGTGCAGTAGCTGCTGCGAAAGTTAACTTCATTTACCTGCGAACCCTCGGTGCTGCGCCCTATTGCGCGGGGCCCTTAGTGGCAATCATCGCTTACGACGGTCGAATCTTTATCGAGAGCAGGACTTCTATCTCATTTGCAGTTAGAAATCTCTGCTTGTACTCTTCACTCCCAGGAACACCCCTACGTGATGACACTGGAGGCTGCCCGAGTGGTCGTCTTCGATGAGGCGGATCGCTTGGTCGAGTCCAACCACTTTGCTGATCTGCGCCCCATCCTCAATTTCCTGCGCTTTGGCAGACCACATAAAACAGACGCAACCGGGCAGGAGCAGCCGCGACAACAGCAGCAGCCCAACCGGAAGAGGGGCCAGGCAGGTGGAGGGGTGGAGGTGCCGGTGCTGAAGAGCGCCGCACCTGCCGCTTTGAGAAGGCAGATCTTTGTCTTCTCCGCCACTCTGACTTTCGTTCACAAGAATGCCCTGATGCCGGGAAGGAGAGCTGTGGTAAATAAAGCTGGCGGCGGCAACCAGGGCGGTCAGAAAATGGATGTTTCTAGCAAGCTGGGTATGTACCGTCATTTTTATGTCCCTCCAAGTGTGTCTACCGGTCACCACCGCCAACATCTAGATGAAAAATTTAAATGTACTTCAAGAGTGGTATAGATGTTAATTGTACTTAGTATCAATAACTGTCAGTGGCCAACCTCAAAAACTCACTTTATTTGGTAATGCCTTTGAAAACCCTATTGTTTGATACAGCTGTACACGCAGAACAAAATTGTCACTATGAAAATACTACTTACATGATTTGAGTAGCATTATTTTGAATATTGGTTAACAGGTATTGTGCTCGTGTTCAGACTATCGAGGGAAAGTAGGGGGGGACACATAATCATCCAAGCGTTTCTTGCAGACCAGCAGAGACGTTGATTCCACGAATGATTGAAGGATATCGTGTTAGCCGAACTTCTGAAATGCGTTTTCTACTATGGAACATCGCTTAAGCGGGGTCATCATCATGCGACCTCGTTGCATTCTCTCTCATACAGGTTTTCTTCGCAACATGCTGGGCCTCTCTGCCAAGACGAAGGTTGTCGACCTGTCAACTGAACACAGTGCACTTTCAGAGGGTACTTCTGCGAACAGCACCGATGGTGATAAAGTTCGAATAAAGGAACCGACCCCTGCCTCGGGCTCTGCCTCCTCCCCCACAGTCGCTCTCGTCGGCGTGTCTGGTCGCTTGGGTCCTTCAGGTTTGAGCGAGTTTCGACTCACCTGTCGCAGTCAGGCGGACAAAGATATCTTGCTGTTGTGGTTCCTGTTACGTGGTCGACGCCAGCTAACATGTGGAGGAGGTGATGGCAAATACGGCGGTGGTCGTTGTCTCATCTTCCTTAACAGCAAGTCTGCTGTCCGACGGCTGGCCGGGGTGTTGCGTCAATGTGTGCACACTGGTGCCCTCGGCTCCGCTGTCAACGTTCTTCACGCCGACATGGTGCAGAAGCAGCGTCTGCGCTCAGTGGAGCGCTTCCAAGGTGTGCTCCCTGTTTCTCTTATACTCCCTCTCTCTCTCTCTCTCTCTCTCTCTCCTCTCTCTCTCTCTCTTTCTCTCTCGTTTTTTTTACTGTTTTACCTCGAACATTATAATGACGGGATTGATTCAAGAGTAAACGTAGCAAAAATCTGAAGGGTTTTCCAACTGTCCTGCTGCTGCAGTTGCTATTAGCTTCAACTCTGGTCGTTTTGTATCCCTGTGTTGTATGCGTGGCAAGTGATAAAGTCGCTTCAGGGGGAACGGACGCTTTGCTGTCGTTTTTTCCAACCTTCCATACTTTATGGCAGTCATGCTTTGGGCTGCTCTGCCATTGGCCAACTCAGAAACTCCCAAGAAACTACATCAAGCACGCGAAGACGAGGGTATGCTTCTTTGCCCACGTGCGGGGTTGTACAACGGTCTTGCGAAATCAACGGGTCCTCACCTATGGCAAATACGCAGTGTACAGATCATGCAGCTAGAGGCCTGCTTGGTCACCTGTTTAGTAAATTTTTCACAATCGAAGACAATATTAGGACATGGCGAATGCTGCTCGACATTCGGTAAGGTTCAATTGCCATGCGACAACGTCCTCTAACTGGAAATTGTTACGCTTGAAGTGTAGGCAGAGGCCGTCCGACCACCTGAACGCCACCCTCAATCTCTGTCTGGTGGTGAGCCATGGCGTAATTGCGTTTTCAGACAATCCTCGGCCTATGGTTAACCTCGCTCGCTTTGGTTGTACCGTCTTAACACCAATGGCATCAAGAGTTTCTATTTCCCACTAAGCAACGGCAGTCAGTGGGCCCCTTCCGATACCTCACTTTTGTTGCTGAAATCGCGAACTGTTCCAAATAAGACTAACGTGATGGAGAATATCCCGTATCTCCTTATAAGCCCTCACATCCACAGGAGAGAACACGGCGGCGTTGCGCAAATCGATCAGAAAATAAAAATTTATTTCTTTATAGTGTAGTTTTTGAGTGAAGCCAGTCATACTACGGATTCTTTAAGGCCCCCGCCGTCTTAGGATTGTGGTTAGATGTTCAAGGGCTACCTCAACTCTTAAGGCTACCTGTGTAAGCACCACCTCACCTCAGTCAGGGGCGTGAAATAACTGCTGTTCATACCGTTAACGTCAGAAATTAAATGAGTTAAAAAGGCGACTATCTCTAGTAACTAGTGCGTAGTAGTAGTGAGTAGTAGTCGTAGTAGTAGTAGTGAGTTTATACCGTTAACGTTAGAAATTAAATGAGTTAAAAAAGGCGACTATCTCTAGTAACTAGTGAGTATATTTATGTTATAATGCTTACCTATTGTAGTTTTTCTTCTAAGGAATTTAATCCACAATCATAAGTAGCACTGCATGATGTCAAAGCGAAGAAAATGGAATGATGATTGTGATGTTTGGTTTTTACTTGCACCGGAACACCTGATGATATGCAAAAATCCCAGTACATATCTTCTGGCGCTGTCTTTTCAAACGCAAATCGGCTGCCGTCTCGACTGCTGGAACATCTCAACAACCGACATGGTTTTGCAGGTCATGGTCGTGTGGAATCACTGAAAGCCGAAAGACTCCAAGTTACTGAAAAATCACCTGGCGTATGAAGTAGTCAAATACAAGAAGCTCCGTGCAATTGCAGGGGAGTTGATAAAACCGTATGCATTAGAACTGACAACAATTGTTCTGGGGAAAAGAAGCCTCAAAAATACTTAAATTAGTGCCGTTATCAAATAATGTTATTCAAAGCCGAATTATTCATTTGAGTTAGGGCGTTTTAGGTCAAGTTGTCGATGACACCGGAGCAAGTCCCTTAAAAAGCTCTCTCTCTCTCTCTCTCTCTCTCTCTCTCTCTCTCTCTCTCTCTCGCTCTCGCTCTCTCTCTCTCTCTCCAGTTAAATGAAATAAGTGGTGTTACAAATTGTAGTCAACTCATTGCATTAGTTGGCTTTCGTGAAAATAGCCGAAATTTACGAAATATCGCTAATTGCTTACAAACTGGCGCCAATGAGTGTAGGAAAGCTAAGAAATAATAATGAACAACGTTAAGCCAATTTAAAACATGGAGGACAAATGAAGAGTTATTTTACTTTTCATAGAAATACCTACTTTTTAGAAAAGAGGCTAATTCCGTTAAAGTAAAATGTCGTTCATATTTTCACTAATAAAATTATGAGTTGAAATCTTTAAGACACCATTTTGTGTATATTACGAGAACTTAACTTTCGTCAGGTTTCTTTATTCATAGTTTTGATATTGGATTAAAGTGAGTTTCAGTTCGCTTAGGAAATATTGGTGAATACTTCATGGGTTTCATTGTTTTCAAGCGATTGGCCGTAAATTTAGATTCAGTTCTGTGTCCGTAAAATCTGCAACATAAGATATTTCGTTAAAGTATTTTCAAAAGTAGTGAGTCTTTGGATTTTCTTCCTTGTGTAGATGGCCGTTTCGGTCGTATTTGTAGGCCCACCCAAATATGATAACTTGTTACTGAGAAAATCAAAGGTTCAGAAAACGTCGTCAATTAATATAAATAAAATCAATTAAACAACCCTCTATACTAAGTTATCTCTTTAGAAAGCGATTTAGTTGGACATTTAGGTGACTAATTTTTACGTACTTTACGTTTCTTCAAGGTAAATCCTGAAAGTTCGACTTTTTGAGTTCTCTAAAAAAGTGATCTGCGTTCTGCTGAGAATGAAAGAACTTACTGTTTCTTTACATTGAGCTATCGCAACATAGGTGAGCAACACACTGTCATCATATTTCCTATCGCAACCGACAAAACAACGAGCCCGTGGCTCAATGGTAGAGCGTTTGACTCAATTACCAAAGGTCGCGGGTTCGAATTACAGGTGTGCCACACTTGGGATTGGGTATGACTGTCTGATGACGGCTAATAAGCCAGAAATGGCAATTCTGGTCTCCTTTGTCTTTGTCGGTTCCTCTTTATCAACATATGCTACATGTCGCTATGCGACCGCCTGCAAGGGCTCTAGTCTGAGCTCCAGGGCACAACGGAACATACATCTTCCTAAAGCAGATCGGTGAGCAACACACTATCATCATATTCCCGATCGCAACCGACAAAACAACCAGCCCGTGGCTCAATGGTAGAGCGTTTGACTCAATTACCAAAGGTCGCGGGTTCGAATCCCAGGTGTGCCACACTTGGGATTGGGTATGACTGGCTGATGACGGCTAATAAGCCTGAAATGGCCATTCCGGTCTCCCTTGTCTTTCTTGGTTCATTTTTATCTTTCTCTGCCGTTATGTTTAATTTTGCACGTTCGCCTACATGCCCAGCATTTGTCCCATACTCTGCCTCTTCCGTTGACACCTGCATTTTTGTCCTCAGCTTGTCCATCTGGTATCGTGCTGGCTACTGACGTTGCTGCACGCGGTCTTGACTTCACCGGCGCCAAGGACGCTGGGGGAGTAAGCTGGGTGGTGCATTTTGACGTGCCGCGCACGGCCGAGGTATACATACATCGCTGCGGTCGAACTGCCCGTGCCCAGCGTCGGGGTGTGAGCATTCTTCTGATGGAACCGTCGGAGAACGTCCGCTGGTACAAGGTAGCCCAGAGTCTCAACAACGGTTCATCAGGTAGGTTTGTTTGTGTGTGTGTGTTTGTGACGGTCGAACTATCGTGTGTTTCATGTTGTGCCACCTAAACGGGCCACGTGGTAGATGCGTTGGACAAACACGGAGGCCACATCAGGGCACGGCAGGTGTTATTCAGGTTGCGCTCCCAAAACAAATTCCTAATGTGGGGAGGGGTTTGATGGCACGCCTAGTGGTGCCAGCCGCGCCAGCCACCTGCACCCTCTCCCGTCTTCTTGACTCTGTCTTGACACCGGGTATAGATGGAGAAAGAGGAGAGAGTGCGTTAAATGCAGCGAAAGTCTACTAACACTTTAAACTAAATCACGCGCAAGTCATTATCCCTCCACCACCCTTCATCGTTGGACTACGACTGTCGAACTCTCGTGTCACGCACGCTGTCACGCAACACGAGAATCGATGACGAGGTTGCCCAACGGATCTCCAAAGCCAGTCAGGCCTTCGGCCGGCTGCAGGCCTCCGTGTAGAATCGCCACGGTATTCATCTGAACACGAATCTGAAGATGTACAAGGCGGTCGTCTTGAAGACACTCCTTTACGGAGCGGAGACCGGGACTGTCTTCTCGAACCAAGCCAGGAAGCTGAATCACTTCCATATCAGCAGAATACTGAAGCTGAGATGGCAAGACAGGATCCCGGACACGGAAGTCCTGGAGTGGACCGGAATCATCAGCATCCACGCCATGCTGTGGCAAGTGCAACTGCGATGGAGCGGCCACCTGGTGAGGATGGACGACGAAAGACTACCCAAACGACTTTTCTACGAAGATGTCGCTACGGGTGCTCGCCGACAGGGAGGTCAAAAACGACGCTACAAGGACACTCTGAAGACTTCCCTGAAGCAAAGGCAGATCAACCCGGGAGGACCTCGCCCAGGATAGACCGGCATGGAGAAGATCCGTGAAGACTGTTTCAGCAATCTATGAAGCCAACCGGATCGCCGCCGCCAAGGCCAAAAGTGCGGCACGAAAGTCACCAGCGCCCCGGACCAACACCGTCGATATCCAGGCCCTTTCAACATGCCCGCGCATTCAGTGCATCTTCCGCGCGCGAATCGGCCTGGTCGGACATTTTCGGACGCAATCCGACAGTTCCACTTCAAATTCTGCCAACCCTCCTTCGGACTACCACACCCTCACTCCTGGCATCAATTCCATTACTCCCACCATCATAGAGACCACATCCCAATACTCATCACCTGTTACCCCCGCCACCGCCTTCGAATCCGCCGTCACCACCAACACCATCGATGTGGACTCTCCTAAACTATCCTCGGTGCGACCTCATATTCACCCCACGCATAGGCCTGGTCGGTCACTTTTGAATCCATCGTACAGGGACTGGTGAACCAGTGCCTTGAACACCAACACACAGCAGAGATCGTCGCCTCCACTGTCCTCGCGCATTCACACATCGCATGGGCCTATTCGTTCGCATGCGCATCCATGACAGCGGAATTCACCGCAATGCCGACAACACCGATACACCATGCGCACCCACCGCTCCTGCCACCCCCACCCCATCCCGTCAGCCTCCCGATTTCTCCTGCCCACACTGCGCACTCAACTTCAACTCACGCATTGGCCTGGTCGATCACCTGTGAATCCATCGCATGAACTCTGGTGAACCAGTGCCTGAGGCTCCGACCTACAGTTGACGTTCCCGCCTCCACTGCCGTCACTAATCCCGCACATTTAAACACTGCATGGGCCTATTAGGACGCATGCGCCTGCACGACAACCTTCTGTAAACCACCGGAGGCTAAGTCACATCAGTGCACACTACCTACACCATTACATAGACAACTCCCTCATCATCATTATGTACCTGAGAATATCACGGTTTCCTATGAGACCGTGGCTTGGAAGGCTGCCAATCTGACGCTTACACCAGATCACGCCGTCGGCCCAGTGTATGTGCTGTATGTGTCGAGTGGCTGACCAGTGGACTGGGAGTCAGATGGCCATGGCTCCTCCATATTCCCTGATTTAGTTAATCCTGGTGCGTGCGTTATGGGGGCCAGTTCGTGCTGTGGTGCGCGAAGGCGGGTACGCCGACCCTTCAGTCAATGCGCCCACTCCCACATCAGACAACTGACTATCTCGGACGGTGTTCTGATTTTGGGGGTGGGGGAGACGGTGAGGTTGACAGCTCAGCTCATTTTCCTCACTAAACAATCTGACGCGCTTGAAACTATCAGGAGCGGTTGTGATCGCCCCAGTCACCTGCGTCCTCTCCCACCTCCGGTCTTATTGACTGTCATGACACCGGTTTCAGGTGGGGGAGATGGAGAGTGTGGTAGCTGCAGCGCAAGACTACTATCACTTAATACTAATCCACGCGCAAGTCACCGTCCCTGCACCACCCTTCTGTGGAGCCTACGGTGTACATAGTCAGACTACTACGATTGAACTGTCGTGTGTGCATGCATGTGAGGTCGACAGTTTCTCATAATTTTTTGGAAGCCGCATCTAGAACACACCATACAGGCTTGGAGACCATGAACTGTCAAGGACACTACCATCTGGCCTGCCAGAGGCCTGCAAACGCTACCGTATGAAAATGGACTATAAACCCTCAACATATTTCGCCTTTTCTACAGTCGACTACGAGGGGACCTCAAGCAGGCTAACACAGCCACTTTGCGCTGTCATTCCCTAAAACTACGCACAGTTAAAGGAAGGATCGATGGTCGCAAATTATTCTTCAGTACCAGAGTGATTGCAGCGTTGAACGCTCTGCCCACGGATGTTGTTCTTTCCAGCAGTGGGAATCCCTTTGAGTACACAATGGACTCGCATTAAGCGTCTCAATTACCGTCCCATTACATGTACTTACAATAAGGGAGCAGTCCTTTGAGTGTATTATTTTAGACTTCTTGACGGCTGCTTACTTCCCCCATGCAAACAATGTCTTTTCAATTTTCTTTATGTATCGATGCTTTCTTAGCCGCTTTTTAACCAATGGGGAATTCAAAGGCGTTTTTTTCCCTTTATAAAACTGAAGTGAATTGGAGAGTCGAAGAGTCAGACTGCTGTGAGTCCTTAAGTATGTCGTCTGAAGCGCACATCTGCTCAGATGGGATCCAACCGCCTGAAAATTTTTGAAAATCTGATGCTGCGTGGAGTCTGGGTCGTGTTTGCGGCGCGCGTATATAGCATTTGGTGCCGTTTTGGCCACTGCGCCTGCTCCCGCCATCCTGACTTTGTCTTGAAACCGTACTCCGTTGTGTGTGTGTTAGAAAGAGAGAGAGAGAGAGAGAGGACAGAATGTGCAAGCAACTAATACCACTGTACACCAATTCATGCGCAGCTTATCTTGCTCTGTGAGGTACACGGTAAACATCCTCTTCCACAATGGTTGAAATGTCATTGAAAACTTTCCAAAAGTGGTCGCTTTTCTCTCTGTAACAGCCGCTGTTGACTTGCCTGACCTGGAACCCGGTCCCTCGGCCGAGGAACTGTCCGACTGCAGCCAGATCGCTCGTCTAATGCGTGATCTGGATCAGGCCGAACACACCACCTCTAAGAAGACTGCCGAACGTCAGTGGTTCAAGCGTTCTGCCGCTGAAGCAGATATCATTTTGGACTCGGACTTGGAATCTGCACCGGACAGGTAATTGGTTATCCCAAACACCTCATGGAGTTCTGTTTCTATTTACACCACGATTTTTTCACCATTGGTAGATTCCATACGTTGCTGTAGGTTGGGTAGGTAATTTTATCCAAGATGTAATTAAACTTACGGCTCCCGATATGGCCATGTAGCATAGGGAGTAGGGTGTTGGCTGTACTCAAGCCTTCTCCGTGTTGTCGTGGATTCAACTCCCACCAATACTGACCTGTTTTCAAAATTGAGTCACAAACTATGTTTTCACTAAACGTTCTGCTTATTTCAACACGCTCAAAGTTCCAATGCGTGCATTTCTGCAGACTAAATACCCGGAGCTCCAATTTGTTTTCATTTTCTGTCGTTTACCACACCGAATCCACATCGATTTATTTTGTTTTGAGTCGAGAGTGTGTCTTTTGGTACTTTTGTGGGTTGTATGAGATTTTCGGAAATTCACCTATCAATTCGGACATTTAAGTTGTCTTTTATACCGCTTATTTGCTAAATTGATCACTTGGATGACGTATGTTTTGTGATTTTGGACTAGAAAGCGCTGTCACGCCTGTCAACGCTAGCATGCATATTCTCACTCCACACTTTAACGTACAATAACATACTACTCGCCTCCTGTTAATAGTTCGTTTTTTGAGTTGTGTGCTCGTTTGTCGAGAAACGCTTCAAAGTCAATTTTTTTATCAACTCTTAACCGTTATAGTAGGCGAACAGAAGGATTCCTTTTTAAGAGTGTTTTCTGAAGGTTTTCGAAAATCTAACCAGAAGACAGTTTATTTAATCACTTACTCTGAAGTTGTTCTGTTTTAACTACCGGCCTACTCGCTTGACTTCGTCCTGCGACTGGTAACTACCTTACAAAGTTTTAGAAAATATGTAGTCCTGTTTGTGAAACGCATGAAGCATTTTTATTTCTATTTTCTAAAAACCGCTATTGAATCACGAGGTTGCTTGGTTTAGGAAGAAATTCGCAAAGACTAATGTACTCCGCGTTACAGGATTGGAGTATTCTCGAATTTCACATTTACTTTACTCTACGCGTTTTTAAAGAGCTCTCATCTTTTCTCCACGCCGTATTACTTGTGTTTTTGAGTATTGGTTAGATTTTTGTGTTTTTGCTGTTCACAAGGTACTTATTAGACAGCTTTCCCAAACTGATATAGGCTTTATAGTTATCTTTACCCTTGCATGGTATAGGCGGGTGACTGCACTTATCCGAACTGACGCTATATACCAAACCACGCCGTCAGCTCAGAGTGTCTTGTGCATTGAGTGGCTGTCCAGTGGACTGGAGTTAGACGGCGATGGCTCCGTACCCCTTGACTTTGGTAATCCCGATGTGTGCGCTATGGAGGCCAGGTTGTGCTGTGACGTACGAAGCCGGGTACGCCGACCCTGTCAACCAATGCGGCCACCTCCCACATCATACAACTGACTGGTTCGGATGGTGGTCTTATTCTGGGGTGTGGTAGAGAGTGAGGCTGACGGCTCAGCACATTTTCCTCACTATGAAAAATCTGACGCGCTTGAAGGTATCAAGGTGCGCTAAGTGCTGTAGCTTGAAAAGTTGCCTACGGACGGAATAACTGGGATCGCGTGGTTAGCCCAGTGTATGCATTTGTGCGCAATGGATGACTAGTGGACTGAGTTAGGCTGCAATGGCTCCTTCTTAATTCGGACTTTATGGCACTCCTACTCAGTTGGGATCCGAGCCACCCCTCCCTGTGGGTTTATTGCTATAGTGGGCCTGCGCCCTCTTCCATTTCCAGTCTTCTTGACTCTGTTTTGACACCGAATCCAGGTGGGGGGAGAGGAACAAATAGTGAGATAGATGCTGCGAAAGTCTACTCATTATAGTCCAGCACAAGTCACCGGCCCTGCTCAACCCTGTTGTAGGTGTACATCCCCGAAATTAACAGTTGAACTGTCATGTTCGCCCTCTAAACGGCCAATTTGGTGGATACGTTGCACCAACATAGGGGCCAGATTACAGCACGGTAGACGTCAATGAGGTTGTGCACCCATAAATAATGCCAGGCCTAAGCGTGGGTTCCCTCTGCGACAACTGCCTGTGCCCTCGCCCGCCTCCGCTCTCCTTGACTTGATCATGAGATCGTCGTGCTCAAGTGGGTGAGTAGGAGAGATTGCAGTTGATGCACCCACCATGCTGTCAGACAACAATAATCAAGCTGTCGGTATGCACATATCAGCTTGACTTATCGCCCACTTTTATGGCTATGTTTAGATAATTATGTTGCTTTTAAGTGTATCGCTTGTTTTCGGGGCGTAGACGTAGATATATGTCCATTTTACCTGATAGAGCACATCTACTCGTCTCTTCATATATGTTCTCTCTAATTTACGTTTAGTGATTCGTCTGTATGCGCATCCTCCCAGAAGCGACGGAAGAAAGACAAATCACTGCACAATATGCGACAAAATTTGGACTCGGTTTGTGTTTTTTCTGTGATTCCCATCGTTGCCTTGTTTTCATATTCTAGTACAGATTAGGAGAAAATTTACTTGTCGTAATGATGAGGGTCAGTTGGTTATCGAACATTTGCGCTCAAAAGTCTCTGTGCGCATTAGCTTCGCCTAATCTAAATGGTCTCTATGGTGTCGCGCTTGGTGCCACCCCACAGCTAACGATCTGCGGCTGTGGATCTGGAGAGCTTGATCTGTCCTCTCCTTCATGATTTGACGGATTAAATCGAGCCAGGTTTGAGCTGATCGTCTTTTCAGTTTTTGCAGATGGGCATCGGCGCCGTTCCGAGGGTAACTTGACTAAGCTCATAGGGTGAACAAGTAGGAAATTTCTAAAACCACCTCAGGATGTTGTTGCAACCGTGGTAGCCCGTTTTATTTGAGGCAAGGTCCAGGAACCCTACTCAGACAAGAGTGATCAAACACCTCCAGTTTTGTCTGCTCGTTTTTCATGTGCGCAGTCCAGCCTTAAGAACCGTTTTAAAGCATTAACCGTAGAGATGCCCGTCCGTCTGGTTCATGCTAATATCGCGGCCCAGTAACTGCAGTACTCTTAGGGCGCGGAGAGCTGATCGGGCACTTTAGACTGTCTTGCAAAGTGCCTGCGCAAAGCCATCTAAGGGCCAGCACGAACCGCCCTTATATAAGCTTCCTTACCACTACGGTTAGTTGCCGATACAAGCGAAAATGCGTGTCCCAGGAAGCAATTCAGATGAAGTAGACGAGATCGCTGGGACAAGAAGTTTATTCGTCTGTCGTTTGGGATTCCTGCTCGAAACCATCTTCGGAGTCATTATCAGATGCGGGTAATTCATACACGAGGATTCAGTGCTAAGACTCAGCTTGACTAAAAAAAATCAGCCAATCGCGGAGCGTGCAGTCAAACATATCTCCCAATGCCAATGTTGGCGAATTAGGTGGTCAAGCAATCATCACGCCAACCTCCAATGCGGCTGATAAAATTTTGGCAGATAACGGCTCCTATGCTGTGGACACCAAACCATTAGCGCAGCAGAACACAATGACACTTGTGTACAAATTATCTCCATCTGTTGCTGCCTCTGCAGATGGGTTCGAGTTGGAACCCGAATCTTCAGACGAATAAAGTTCTTGTCCTAGCGATTGCATCTATATCTTCTTAGTTACTTCCTAGGACGCGGATTTTCGCTTGTATCAGCAATGACGAAGGTGTCAGGGAAATAATTAACCCAGAAGTTCAGTTGATACTTTATAAGCACAAGGTCGCCTGTCCATTGCAAAACTTCGTCTGCAAGCAGGCCTGATGGGGAAAACTAATAGGAGTGCTTTTAAATTGTTCATATACTTGTCTGTCCGGGGGTCAAATCAGGGCACGGCAAGTATATTTCGAGTTGAGCTCCCATAGCCTTACCTGGGTGGGGGCGTAGTGGCACTCGTAGGTGCAGCCTCACGTTGCACCAAGCACTCCTGCCATTTATGGCACTCCCATGTACTCGGATATGAGTTAGGCTTGGCTCCCCGGTCAAAAAAATATGCGTAGCAATGTTTTCCAAATAACTCATGTTTGGAGTTGACGTGGTATTACTTCGGGTTAAGATCGTCGAGGGGAAACAAGGGAAACATAATTATCCAAGTGGTTCTTGAAAAGCTGTAGGGACGTCGCCCCATGACTGATTGTGGGAGATCATCCCACCCGTTGCGTGTAGAATTCAGAGCGGAGGTTTAGCCTGGGCATTTTCGTGCGCAGCTCTCTTATCTTGTAAACCAAGATAAAATCACCTCGTTGCTGCCTGTAACAGAAAGGGAATCGATTTAGGCATTCCAGTCTCTGTATGTAAGGGTGATATTTTAGGCTTTATTGCATGACGTTGCACCAGAGCGCAAATTCAAATGCCAGGTCGCCGAGCCATTATCACTCCAACGTCAAACACAGGTAACGAAATTTCCGCGGATGATAACCCGCATGCCGGCCATCAAACAGTTAGTGCACCAGAGCGCAGTCATAATCGACGAAGGGGGAGCCGTTAATTGCCATAGGCATGTAGTGGCATAGCGAATGCATCCTATAAATATTGCGACTCCCTTCGTAAAAATTACCCGCCTCTGATACGCTGTTTGAAGATGGTTTCGAGCAGGAATCCGAAACTTTAGGTGAATTAACTTATTGTCCCAGAGGTCGCGTCTACTTCCTCTGAACTACGATTAGTTCGAGGCAACCTCGAGCAAACAATCGGCTGTCGGGTACTAAAAATCCGTAAGTTACCTCATTAGGCTACCTGGACCGGTCTGCAGTTGGCAGGCTGAGGAATGAAAAGTGTCGAACTATGCGTCAGTTATACCGTCACGCTGCGATATCCACAGACGTGGCAGATCGTTTACTTAAAAAAGAGCCGCATTCTAAAGCAGATTTTGACCGTCAACTGCTGACATCTCTCCTGTCATCATTGCCTGGAACTTTGCATAGTGGCTCTGGTCAGTTAAAATCACTGCAGCACTGCCATGCACAATGAGTACCTATGTGGCGTGCCTCCTCTAGTTGTCAAATGCACTCTGGACTCTTCGATTCAGCGAAAGCATGAATGCCAGTGTTGCAATGCTACCTCTCGGAAGCACTCCTTGTCCGTACAGCATCAGCATAATCTTCCGCATACTTTTTTGGCTTAGCCCTTTCGAATTCCTGTCAACTCCAGAGCCCCATGCGTACACTGCCCATTTCCATTACGACTTGTAACCCCAACTGCTTGTCCGCACACTTTGACTCCTAATTTTTTAACTGCATTACTTCACAGAACTTCTGGTTAACCGCAAATAAATAAAAGCCTTTCTTGTTGCCTACAGCTGATTGTGCGATTTGAGGAGAAAACCAAAAAGGCGTTCCTTTCACACAATTTACAGGTGGGGAAGAAATGGTGCTCCTTCTCGTCTTCGACATGATCCCACCTCCCTCACCCCCTACATGCACCCTCTGATGTATAAAATGCCCAAAAATTATAAATATATTTTTTCTTACTTTGATATGCCTTCCACTGCAGCCTTTCGAGTAAAGTCTGCTTCCCTTACCGACAGAATATTCGCACCTTTTTCAAGCTTTCTTTCATGGGTCATATTTTTATTTTAAGATCATATTTAAGTTTATTAAGGGAAAGATAGGCAAACGCCTTTGAACTCCCTCTTGGTTACAGTATGGCTAAAAAAGCTCTGGTACATCATGAAAATGTAAAAAAGTTGGTTTACATAATAGCGGGCGGAAAATAAGCAGCTGTTGGTACTGTAATATAAAAAGTAGTATTGTAATATAAGAGTGTGATTCAACTGGGACGTGACTAAGAAGATCTGGGGATATTATAGTGGGCACTGCTATACTGGTCCAGGTTTTTCTTAAAAAGCTCAACGGAAGTAGCCATAACAACATCTAGAGGCAGAGCATTCCAAGCGTCAACCGCTCTATTGGAGAAGAAGAACTTTCGTGTATCCAGTCTGGTCCCAGTTACACGTAGTTTGAGTGGATGCCCTCTCAAGTTCGTGGTTGTTGCTAACTGGAAGAAGTCTCCAGGTGCGAGGCAGCAGCCCTGACCGCACATGATACGGAATGTTTGTATCAGGTCACCTCGTAGCTGCCTGTAACTGAAGGGAAAGAGATCAAGGTTAGCTAATCGGGTTTCATTGGGTAATGAGCCCTGTCCAGTCACAAGTTTGGTTGCACGCCTTTGAACCTTTTCGAGGATATTGAGATCTTTCGTGGTCCAGGGTCTCCAAGCTTGGATAGCGAACTCCAATTTCGGCCGCACAAAAGTTCGAAAGACTGTGGCAAAGCAGTCTTCATCAAAGGCAGAGAAAGCCCGCTTGACAAGGTACAGGGCTGACATCGCAGACTTGGCTACCTTTGAACAATGCAGCGAGTGTTTAAGGGAGCTCGAGATCCACACTCCCAAGTCCTTCTGCGCGTCAACTTCTTGCAATGGTATACCATTCAGGCAGTAATCCATGAGGTTCGAAGTGCTAGTTCTACCGACTCGTAGAATAGTGCATTTTTTCTCATTGAACGGCAAAAACCAGTCCTTTGGCCATTGCTGAAGTCGGTTTAGGTTGTCCTGCAAATGCTTTACGTCAGCTGCAGTTCTGATTACCCTCCATAGCTTACTATCATCCGCAAACATGGCGACATCACAATCCAATTCGTTGACGTACAAAATGAATAGAGTAGGGCCAAGAACTGAGCCCTGGGGAACTCCACTTTCAACCGCAACCTCCGCCGACTACTGGTTACCGTCATGTACGGTTTGAGAGCGGCCAAATAAGAAGCTTTTGATCCATCTGAGGAGATTACCCCGAATGCCTGTTCGGTTGAGTTTGTGAAGGAGTCGCTGATGAGGAACACTATCAAAGGCCTTCTTAAAGTCAATGTAGACTACGTGCAGCGCATTTCCTTCATCAACTGCTCGCGTACAATGTTCCAAACAATAGAGCAAGTTCGTTACGCAAGACCTGCCACTTCGAAATCCATGCTGCGCATCAGATAATAATTTATGCTGCTCTAAGAAGCGCATTAGCTCTCGCTTTATTATTTTTTCCATGGGTTTGCAGCAGATCGAGGTGAGGCTAATTGGCCGGTAATTATTTGCGGAGACCTTGCTTCCACCTTTATATAGTGGTGTGATTCGTGCAGATTTCCAATCAGCAGGTAACGTGCCGGCTTCGAACGAGGTTCGGAAAAGCATTGACAACGGTTTGGCCAGTTCCGCAGCGAGTTCCTTTAATAACTTTGGCGGTATATCATCTGGGCCTGGTAATTTAGACTCATTCAGAGCCAACAGCTCTTTATGAACATTTGCTTCTTCGAAAAATACAGCCTCTATTGTGGACCCTCATCTAAGTCGTATTCGGGAGGATTAAATGCGCTTTCACTCGTAAAGATAGATGTGAAGAATACTGAAAGGTGCTCCGCTTTTGCTCCATCCTCACTAATCTCTAGGTTTTCGCTATTCCTTAGTGAGGGAACTGGGTCCTAGTTACGCGTGCTCCTTCTAATGTAATTGTAGAATAACTTCGAATTTTCTACTGCACGGTTCAACAGGTCTTTTTCAAAATCTTGTCGTCCTGAGGATAAGCCGTTTAGGTTTGTGCCTTGTATGCGTTTAGGAACATAGGAGTCTCATCAGCGAGTGATTTCTTCCACAACCTCCGCTTTTTATTCACTTCTTTTTTTCAACGTTTGAGTCAGCCACTGGGGCACCGAAAATATTGAGTAGTCCCAGTGAAGTACGACGTGGTCACTCCGACCTAGGGGAGGTAGACTTTGCACCTCATCAATATTATCAAGCGATTTCGTAAACACGAGGTCTAAACAGTTTGACTGCTGTCCCTCCCGCACCCTCGTTGGAAATAAGACGTGCTGAGTGAGAAATGACCTCAGTGTCATGTCCAATAAACGTCGGTCAAAAACTAGTTCTGTACCGCGTGCATATACTGAACTCCAGTCAATGAGTGGTGCATTGAAGTCGCCCATTATTAAGACGTCGGATCGAGAGGCAAATCTTTCTAGCTCTTCTAACAGGCGAGCGTCAGCCTCGAAGTCACTTCTTGGTGGTCGGTAGACGGTCAGGACTTCAAGACTGTGTGATCTCGGCATCTTTATAGTGAGCCAAATAGCTTCGAAGCTGCATGCAAACTGTTCTGTTTTTTCCGACACTAGGAGTCTGTTTTTACGTAGGTTACAGCGCCTCCTCCCTGACGCCCTTCCCGGTCTCTTCTGAATAGCTGGTAGCCTGGTATAAGTAACTCACGGTCGTCCACGTGGTTGGACAACCAGGTTTCTGTCAAAGAAATTACGTCTGGTGAGAGATCACAGACATGGATCTGCATCTCGTCAAACTTTGATAACATGCTTTGCGCATTGGTGTACATGAATTTTAACTTCCGGTTTAAGGGACATGTGGTTACTATGCGGCTCGCGCCTTCAGTTAATGCCTCGGCTGCGCGGTCATCCGTACCGGACCTGCCCAATGGAAGAAAGGTGGACGCTCCCTTTCGGGTGGGCTGTCTCAGTTCGGATAATTTCTCCGCAAAAAAGCTGTGTAGTATTTTCTATCCTCTTGCGTGCTACGGTCTCCAGTTTTTAGACTTCAGTTCTGTCATTATTCCAAATGCGGAGTGCTAACGATTTCCGCACCCCTCCCCCTATCTGCTGTGGGCCTGCCTCTTTTAGCTTTCGATTTCAGTTTGGCTACTCTGACATCAATATTGATTTGCGCACATGCAGAAACGCTCTCTTGTGGAAGGTGAAAGAACAATAGCTAGATCTGCTGAGAACATTAGCTCCAGATAACCTGTCTCTGATTGCATTTCCACGCGTTTAACTTTCGTCCTCTAATCACCTGCATTCTCATTGGCTCTCTGACCCCAGTTCAGGTTTGCTTTCTCTTACACCGGTCCGGAAGATCGACTCGCATGCCCTTCGCCCATGGGATAGCTTTTCCGTTTCCCACTTGGCTCATTTATAGTCACTAACTAGGTTGCAGTTATTTCCTACCTTCTGAGTTTGCTTCTTCAAGGTTTTCCTGCTTCCTTGTTCTGTCCTACCATAAAACCCGTTTTGCCATGGTTCTCGTAAGACAGTTGGCCTTGTTTCCAATGTTCTCAGTGGGTCCGTCTTTTGTAATTTCACCGAAATATCAGATAGCACTGGGACCATTTATGTCCTCCGTGAAAGTCTTTACGTGGCACTGACAGGTGGTGATTTTGCTCTGAAGCCTGGGCATTGTTCGACGAACTCAAAGGTATCTTTCAAACTTCGAGGATATGAGTAACTTTCAAGCGGTTTCAGTTTCTCTGTCAGCTCTTTTGCAATAGTGTGATAGTTTCTAGTCTATGACGCAGCGGTAACGCCTATCTGTGAATTTGTGGAAAGCCGTACATTCTGGGTAACCTCGCGCCAACTGGTCTCAGTCTTTCAAACTGTTAGGCGAAAGAGGTCTTTAAGAACTTTCGTCGACTGAGCCTTGACGGTTTTTCGTCCGATCTTTGTCTTTCTCGGATTTCGAGAAGTTGGTACGATCTGACAAGATTTATTCTGGTTTTGCCAAATAATCCGTCCTATCCATCAGTACTAATCCTTAAACCCTTATCTGGCCTGCTGAGCACAACATTTTAGTTTTAGTCAAACTCTCCTTGTTAATGGACCTTTGTTTCTTGGATCCCTCCTAGCAGTTAACCAGAGTCGAATTTAGCTAATCAAGTTCTTTAGGCTCGGTAGAATTTTAGATGGCAGTTGGGCTTAAGAGACTCGAATTGGAATCCTAACTCTAATCGCTTCGGAATCCGCGATGCCATGCAAAACTTAGGGCCTAGACATAGTACCTCTGAGAGGGTCTTTTCAAAACGTAATGAAGAATAGTTATGAGTGTACCGCTCCGGATTGTTTGGAAGGGTGGTCTGCATTTTCTCTGGGTGGACACTTTGTTGGTGCTTAGTCCAACTGACCTCGATTCTTTTATTTCTGACTGTTTTGCACATAGTCTTCAAACGCCAATCTCTCTAAATTTTCAAGACGTTCGAGGGCCGCTTCTGTACGTACGTCCGAAGCAGATACTGTCTAAGCCCCTTCCCCTGTTGCTATGCCTTGATTCACGGTGGTAGTCTTCACCTGTCGATATTGGGTTGTGCGATCTTAAATTCCAGTGATTTTCAACGGTGTCGGGATGTTGCCTTCAGTGGTCGCGTAGATCGCCCTAGGAGAGTGGAGGGGGAGGGAGTGATGTTCACCCAGAGAACCGAACCTATTTTTGTCGCGGGATGGTGTTTCTGTGTCGGATGTACTTTGGTAAATTAGGGTTGTTGTAAGCCAGTCAGAGGCTGTGATGTGCATTGAAAGGCATCCGGTATTAGTCGGCTGGCTAGGAGTATTACCGCCCCAGCTTCCCTGGCGAGCCATCCTGCTCACCGAAGGCATGCTTGGCATGCCTCTTGGTGCCCACATCTCACCTTGTTTCGTATTTGCATGCCAATTCTTTCTGTAGGCAGGTGAATATTGCCGGCAAAGAGAAGGGAGACTGAAATGGCCATTTCTGGCTTATTAGCCATCGTCAGCCAGTCATCCCCCACCCCAGGTGGTGCACTAACCGAGGATTGAACCCGAGACCCGTTGATCAGAAGTCCTACACCCTATCCATTAAGCCATGGACTCTTTTTCTTGACGATTTAGATCGGGAATATTGACTGCATTCGTTCATGAACACTCACTCGTCCAGCTCTGCTTGAGGCTCACTCTCGAGCCCCGCCAGCAGCCACACAACAGCTAGTAGTAGTAGAATAGGCAGATGAAAATTGCCCGCTAAGACAAGCGAGACTGGATGTACATTTCTAACTTATTAACCGTCGTTTGCCAGTCATACCCAACCCCAGGTTTCTGTATTATAAGTGCAACATCGCCGTCAGTCATGCCACTCTAAAGGTTGTCCAATGACAAACTGCTGTGTTATATAAACTTCTAGAGTAGAAGGACCGTCCAAAATTCTAGTTGTTTCGTGGGACATTTTTTTGATTTTCTGTTCAATCCGGGCCTCCTACATGCGATTAGATCCCGCTGGTGAACGCTAACATGCCAGAAGCAACCATTCTGGTTTCCTTCGGTGTCCCTCTTTATTCTGCAAAGCAAGCTGTGTTCTGTTTTGGTCAGCTCTCCCACGCGCATGGAATTTACGTTTGACCGGCATACACAGAGGACTGGTTTCTGGCCAGCTATCAGCCATTAGGGCCTCCTCTCATGTCGCAATTTCGGCTTGCCAGTGTAGCACCGTTTGGCAGTTATGAACCGGTCCGCTGTGGTTGTTTTCGCACAGTAAAACCGCTAACCCTCTCTACAGCGCACCAGCTGTTTTCTAACCCACTATGATAAGATGCTCTTGTTTTTCCTGGTTTGCTTGTGAGGACTTCATACAATCGACGCTTTTCGATCTTCCCTATGTTTGTAGGTTAAACATGCCTGGGCGAGGAGTTGATTCGGAGAAAAAAGAACAGTCAGTGGCGGCATTTTGATGCGCGTGTGCGCTGCCCATAACTGCGACATTTCCCTCTCGGATGCGTTGTTATGTGCGATGGGCTTTTTGTGGCGGATTCTTGTGCGATTCTTGCCGGGAGAGGATGAGTTATCGCAAGCGGCTGAAAACAGCGAGAAGCTGGAGACTCGCAGAGTCCATCGAGTCCTCCCTTATCGCGTTTCAGAATGCCGTGCGTGGCGCCGATTAGTTCCCTTGCGATTCGTTCTCTGACCGAGACATCACCCCAGTACCCCTTTAAGTTGTATGTGATTGGCCTTTCGAGGAGACTTTGAACAGGACTCCCAGTGATGGAGTATAAGAGGGTTGACATTTCTCAATTCTGGCCTTAACCATGTCAAGGTAACTTTCTGCATGTTGTCTTAGTATGGCGTCCGCTAACAACGCAGAATTTCGTGTTAAATAAGTAAGCGTGGGCTTTAGAAGCATATTAGCATGTTCATGCTAACAACTGGATTAAAGAAACTAGCAGAATCTCATGAACGTCTAGATAAACTGAATCCTGGCACGTAGGTAAGTGTATCGCTAGCACTTACCCAGCTGCTAAGATAAGACTAGTGTTCTCAAGCACTCCACTTCTTCGCCTCGAAGGCAAGGATAGACTGCACTTGCAGACCTCCTCAATGTGTATCTACGCCTTCACTTGCTCCTGTGGGGCAGGACATATTGGTCGAACAACTAGGCGCCTATCCAAGTGGATGCGCGAGCACCATCCTGCCTGGCTAAATCAAGATAGGGTTAAATCCATCTGGAGCGCAATTGTAGCTCATTTGGCTGACAGCGGTCACCGGGTAAGCATCAACTAAGCATTTCCTGTCATCTACAAAGTGCCGATGAAACACTCTGAATTCCTGCGTCAGCGGATACTTGCAACGGCAGAGGCAGTGTCCATATGGTTAACCAACCCAACCTTGTGCTCGCAAAAAGTGTTTTTAGTGGGCCTAAGGCTCCCTTGGCCGAAAGCGACCTCAGAATGCGAAGCAGAGACCTAGATAATTGTCGGATACCCTCCCCCTCCTCTGTCCCGTGATAGGACTGGACTGTTCTCTGAACCCTCTCAACCCTCTACCCCATACTTACTGTTTATTGTATGTTTAAATTTGTGTTACGGTATTACTGTATAGGTCTGAACGTGATTACTCGAAACCTTACGTTCGCCAAACTGGACTTCTTAAGTATTCCAAAAGCGTATTGCTAAAAATCGATGTTCTTCTCCCGCTTTTGTATTGGTCGATATCTGGTTGACTAAAGCAAGGCCGATTTTGCGGGCTGAAACCTCACAGATATAAAATATTTCCTAAGATCACTTGTTGACTGGTTAGTCAGCGACTAGGGAATTCGAATAGAATTGACAGATGAAATCATAAGCATGCAATTTTCTACTCAGTCGTAAGAGAAGTTTTATACAGTTATTATGAAGTTTTGGATACAGCAGAATACGTCAAGCTACAAGGCGTTCTCGGCATAATAATATTGGTCATGCCATTGAAAAGACTTTATTGCTGGACTAAGAACTAGATCTCTGAAGTGTTTGACTCGTCATCAAGTACAGATGGAGACTACGGTAGTGAGCGCAGTTTATATGTGACCTCACGACGACGCCAAAGCAGACAAATGTTACAATTAGTGACTCTCGCATTTAACTGTAGCGTTCGTAGATGGAGCTTGCTGATAGAAGCGGACAAGCGAGTTCCAGGAAGCAGTTCCGAGGAGGGGAAGAAGAAGGTGCGGTCGATGGAATAAGAAGTTTAGTAGCCGGACGTTTCGGATTCTCACTCGTACCTATCAGCAGAGACAGTCGCACAGAGGCACAAGGTGCGCACTAATTATAAGGTCTAGTTGCTAAACCGCCACATGCCTACTACAATTAGTAGTACTGGTGTTCATCTTCGAGCGTCTTAGTTGATGTTATGATCCCTTGTTGGTCCGTATTCGAGTCGTTACTACCGTGATTTCATAGCCATTGTTGGTTTTGGCGTGACTATGACTTGGCTGTTTGACTGGCTGTCACAGTGATAGCTGGTCAACCGCACCCTACCTGTGTCACCCATAATTTTCCCCAGAAAAAGTCACAGTACAGAATATGACGGCGGGAGGTCATTGCACTTGTTAATGGATTGCGGGTCCAAATACCATTACTAAAGCAGCTCGCTAATCACGCGGTTGTCAGCTCAAGTGCACCTTTTATGCGACTGTCATTGATGCTAGGTGCGACTGAGAATCCGAAAAGTCATGCCAATATACTTATTCTTCGGTAAGTACCTGGTCGCCCGCGTCGAAAACCATAAGTTTAAGGGTATTTTGGTGCTGGTATTAGTCGGTAACGTAATGTGGTTGTCTCTGAAGACGGGTTCGAAAGAGGATCCGGGAGTCATTGTGTTTGTTGGTAGATCGCGGTCCGTAGAGTGGGCACTCGCGTGAGGATTTCACGTCATCCCGTTTTATAAGTCGCTCTTAATCCTCCTCATTATTTATGTGGGTGTGTGTGTGTGTGTTGTGCCCTCTCCCATCTCCGGTCTTCTTGACTGTGTCATGAGACCGGGCTCAGGTGGGGGAGGAGAAGAGAGTGCGTTAACGTTGAGTGCCGCGGTTGGAAGGTTGCCAACTGACAATTACACTCAGACCTCGCAGTTAGTCCAATGTGTGTTGTGTGGAGTGGCTGACTGGTGGTCTGAGAGTCAGGCTGCGATGGCTCTTTCTTAACGTGACCTCTGGCTACCTCACACATGTGAGATGTAAGCCGTTCAACACCCCTGTTGTGTGAAATCCTGGTGCTTGTGTTTGGGGGGCCAGGTCGTGTACGTAGTACACGTAGACGAGGTCACCAGCAGCTGCGCCCGCTTCCGCATCAGACAACTGACCGGCTCGGACAGTAGTCTGATTGTGGGGTTGGGGGAGAGATTGAGGTCGAGAGCTCAGCGTATTTTCCTCACTATAAACAATCTGACGCGCTTGAGACTATCACGGTGCGCTAAAAACCGTGGCTTGGAAGGTTGCCAACTGACGGGATAACTCGGACCGCGTGGTCAGCCCAATGTGTGTTTTGTGTGAAGTGGCTGACTGGCGGACTGAGAGTCAGGTTGCAATGGCTCCTTCTAAATGTGGCCTTTATGGCATTCCCACTCCGTGGGATCCGAGCCAGGTGTGGTGGCACGCCCAGGGCGGCTCCGGCCGCGCCAGCCACCTGCGCCCTCTCCCATCTTCGGTCTTCTTGACTCTGTCTTGACACCGGGCTCAGGTGGGGGGGAGGAGAGAGTGTGGTAGCTGCAGCGCAAGGCTACTATCACTTAAAACTAATTCAC
The DNA here is from genome assembly GCA_017591395.1 of Schistocephalus solidus. Taxonomy (NCBI): domain Eukaryota; kingdom Metazoa; phylum Platyhelminthes; class Cestoda; order Diphyllobothriidea; family Diphyllobothriidae; genus Schistocephalus; species Schistocephalus solidus. The sequence goes on along the minus strand of WEDG01007505.1, from coordinate 57,904 downwards.
GCGCAAGTCACCGTCCCTGCTCCATTTTCCCATGGAGCATACGGTGAACATCGTCGGACTACGACGGTCGAACTGTCGTGTGTGCCTGTGCAAAATGAACCTCCAAACTTCACCCACAACTGCTATACGGCAGGTTAACGACCTCGGACGCATTCAGTTATGGTGGCAGTTGATTTATAAATGGAGTTACGGTCTCCTAGACGCTCTCTTGACGCACCAGGGCGTTTTCAGAAGGGCAGTTGCCTTAATCACTGGGCGTTCTATGTTCATCTCCTTCGTGGTGTGCTGTTTCTTGTGTTTAAATCAGTTCTCATCCTCAATCAGTGCCCGACGCCATCTTACAACGCCATCTTTTGCGTTGGTTGCGCGTCCAATCCGTCCCGCGAAGGGACTCACAGGCACCGTCACTATTGGAAAACGTTATAAAGATTTAGGTCATTAATTCTGCTGTGCTTTTATTTCGCACTTTGAAAAGTTGTTCTTCGGAGAGTTGTGGAAAATTTCAGGACAGATCAAAGCATAGAACTCTTAGAATTTTTGACCAGCAGAGAAATTTTATTTAATTTTAGATGGTAAGACGACGCATGTGCCAAGCTGTGCTGGCATTGACCGTAGCATTTATTTTTACAGCGTTTTGCAACCATCTTCGGTAACAAACTGTTTTGCGACCCTACTGACCCGGCCATTAATGCTAGCCCTAACGAACACAGTGGAAAACATAACGTGGGCGTGTAGGTAGCCATGTAATATGGTTTAATTCAGTGTTAAAATAACCAGTCCACTTGAACGATGATGGTCGACATATACATTTCTTTTCACTGTCAACGCGATACCAACCTTTTCCGTCAAAGAAAGTTGGCAAAGCGAAGCACTCATTTAGTAGATAAAATGGGTTCTTGACATACTTTAATCGTATCCCTTGTATCTTGCCAATAATCCACTAAAATGCAACGTTTGCCTCGTCCTTATATCTATGACCTTAACTATCTTTACCGGATTATAAATTATAAAGAATGTGGAGTAGTTGTATTAGTAGTAGTAGTAGTAGTAGTAGTATGAGCATTAGGAGTAGTAGTACTAGTATTAGTAGGAGTAGAAGTATTAGTCGGTGGAGGAAGAGTAGTAGTATTAGTAGTAGTATGAGTAGTAGTAGAGGAGTAGTAGTAGTAGTAGCAGTAGTAGTAGTAGTAGTAGTAGTAGTAGTAGCAGTATTAGTAGTAGTAATAGTAGTCGCAGTACTAGAAGTAGTATAAGTAGTAGTAGCAGTATTACTAGAAGTAATAGTAGAAGCAGTAATAGTAGAAGTAGTAGTATTAATAGTATGAGCATTAGGAGTAGTAGTACTAGTATTAGTAGGAGTAGAAGTAGTAGTAGGTGGAGTAAGAGTATTAGTAGTAGCAGCAGCAGTATTAGTAGTATTAAAAGTAGTAGCAGTAGTATTAGTAGTAGTAGCAGTATTAGTAGTAGTTATATTAGTAGGAGTAGTAGTATTATTAGTAGAAGTATTGGTAGTATTAGTAGTAGCAGTATTAGTAGTATGAGCATTAGGAGTAGTAGTATTAGTAGGATTAGAAGGAGTAGTAGGTGGATGAAGAGGAGGAGGAGACGGGATAGATGGAATGGAACCGCTCTCTGTTATCTTGTGGTTTCCTTGATTGCACTGTGTCCCGGTTAAAAGTTGCTCGCCTGCGATTGAAAGGAGACGTGAAATCTTGGGTTTAACGTGGAGCCTGGGTACACTGGTTTCTATAACCTCGGTGTTCATACCGAATAACTTTAAAAAGCGCTCCTTCCTCTTCTTCACTTGAGAATTAATCAAACCATTGAGACGAACACAGCAGGTTTGAACAGAAATATAATTAAGTTGGCGAGAACAACATAACTATTGCCATTTGAGGCTACATTTTGCAGAATTTAAAAGCGTTTTGTGAATACCGTCACGGAAACAATGTCCTCTTGATATCTGACAGCTTGGCCGGCACATGATGGTAAATTGTGCAGTACTTCATTTATAGTGATTTTCTACTTGCGCAGCATCTACCACACTCTTCTCTCTCAGCATCTGGTACGGTGAGCGGGATCTGTCGCAGTGTCTGGCAAAGTTAGACAGTCTGCCTACGTGCTCCACACACGACCAAATTAGCGCCTGATGGACCAGGTTTTCATATAGGGTTCGGATTCCGACTGATTTTGAGTGCCATCTAGACCACAGTAAGAATGACTAATTACAGGCTGACGCTCCGTTTTCAGTTAACCATGTCGGCCCTTAAATTCCACCCTTCCGCTCCACGACGTTTAGTGCTAGTTTAAAAGCGTGGCAGCTTTTTTTCTGGCGAGGGTTTGTGTGCTGAGTGCCATGGGGCCGTAGTCCCCAGAGGCAACCGCACTCACTCCTTTCCCAGCCACCAATCCGAGCCAGTTTTTTAGCTGATACGTGGATTGGGCGCAAATATCTGATGGCAGTCAATGGCTCGTCTGTGTGTATCACACACACCACTTGGTAAGGCACCACAGCGTCAAAGGGCATGCCGCTTGTGAGTGATGCTAGAGGGGTTTTTTGTTCGGTATGGGGTTTTTTGGCGAGGCATGGTGATGTGATTTGTGGTGTTTCATCAGAGATTTTCATGGAGTTAGAGGAGTTGGTAGTCCTGGTGGTGGTGGCGTGAGTACCTGCTCCCGACCCCACATCTGGTCTTCTTGACTCTGTCTTAACGCCGGGTACAGGCGGGTAAAGGAAGAGAGGGTGCGGTAGCTGCATCGCAAGTCTACTATCACTTAAAACTTATTAACGTTCCAGTCACCGCCCCTGCACCACCCTTCCTTGGAGCATACGGTGGACACTGTCGGAACTGTCGTCCGTGGTGTGAATATTGCATTGTTCGGATTTTATCTGTATTACAGTTTATTCATCTCTCATTACTGCAATCTCCTCTCCAGCCTGCTGGTATCCAAATGCTTTCCAGCTGTGCCTACATAGGAAAAGGTGTGCCCAAAGTTTTCTGCTGGCAATCTCAGACCGGCAGAACAATTGAATTCTTGGCTGCTGACCTGGGCCTTTTGTACAAGGAGTACTTTTCATGGAGAATGTGCGGTCGAAGTGCATCCACGGTGTCATTAGCTATCACGCATTGGCAGAGAGGACAAGTCTGTTTATGTTGCACGGAATGACTGTCCAAAAACCAGACCAATGACCACGGGTGAATGAAAGACGAGTCAAAATACCTGCTCCTGTTCTTCCGCCAGAAATATGCATTTCGGGATGCATCTACTACTAATAGATAAGTAAATAACCAGGTTCTTTATATTAGCCGTTGATGTTGCCCTCGTTGAGACCTGTCAATAAGAGCTGTTGCGATGGCGATGGTTTAGACTGCGAGGCAGTAATTTTAGTCGCAGTGCCAGCATTGGCAGCTGGTTGTACTCACTTTTGGACACCAGACGTCTTCTGGGTGAGATGTAGGCAGTTAAGCATTGCTCTCGCCTCCTCCAAGACCACGCGCTTTTGTTTGCATTTCGTCTCCGCCAATTTGGCTGGCTGAATGAGAGTTCAGTTGAAAATCACCCATCTGGCACGGACACTGAGCGGCTGCGATAGGCAGGGCAGAGGGCAGTGAGGTTTACTGCGCATGGCCCTAACACTTCCCCTTTCAGTTATCTTCGCACATCTCCCTTCTGTATAACATTTTTCTGCACGCAAAGTCTGCTCTTACCTTACGTATCTTTTGCGGACACAGCAGTTTAGCACCCATTCACTCTCTTCCTGTTGCTAATGGTTGTCCACGCATTTGATTACGTCTCTGCTTGTCTTAGGTAGCGGGGTTTTATCTCCTCCAACTGCTTTCTACCTTTAATTTGTTCCTTTCAAGAGGATGAGGATGAACGCGGGTTCGATTCCCGCTGGCAGGTTTTTCCGGAGCTCAACTACAGGAAATCTCGCGTTGTCGCCGTCAGTGCTCATTCGTCGAGGAATTTCAATAAAATATATAGGTCTGGGTCTGTCATCGTTGTAGTTAGCTATATAGTGCCTAATGTATCGAGGGGAGGTCAAGCAAATGACCCCGATTTCGCACTTCATCGGCCTCTTCTCGCTTTATCTGTCCCACGGTCTGCTTCCTGCGCAATCCTTTTTACCTCCCTGCACCCAATTCTGCAATTTTCACTTTTCATAATCTTTCCCCTGTTTTGATTATTATCCATCTCCTCAGTCAGAAAACCATTGTTTTCGACACCTTGCTCCTCAGCCAGTTCAAGTACCTAGTTATCCCATAGGAGTTCCCTTCTTCAGCCGTTCGAACTTCCCTCACTTATCTCCTTCTTCCATCCTTACGCCAGTCTTGCTTCCTTTCTGTTTATGTTATTATATTTTCTTTCCTTAGGCTTCCTTCCGTCTAAAACACCTCTCGTTTATTCGTGCAAAGCATTTACTTAATCGATAAAATTATGTGCCCATCACTTCTCTCGTGATTTTATATTTTCTCGTCATGTTTCCCCAATCCTTTTTCTGCTCTTTAAACTCCTCCTCCTCCTCCTCCTCCTCCTCATCATCATCAGTATCGTCCGTCTTCTTCTCCATGTCTTCCACTTCCTCTTGATCCTTTTCTTGTTTGATCGGCTTAAGATAGTTTTTCCTCACTGCAAAGTGCGACCAGGAATGTAGAGCACGATCTATTTGATTTTTTGTCTCCGCAAAATTAGAGTTGTTCACAAGAGAGGGTGTATTTTTGTTCTGCGATTGACTATTCGTTTTCAGAGACTCGGAAATCCGGTGTACTGCTTCCACCGGGTGTCGGGGGCTGCACGTGTAGCTGTAATGCCTACTTTGGGTGAACCGTGGACTATCATACAAATCAAAGTTGACCTTAGTGATCTGCAGAGCCTCCGGTAACTTCCCGTCAGTTAGCTTTTCAAGTGGGTGCGTACAACCATCTGCGTCGCAGGAAGGTCGGTGTTGCGATTGGCTTAGTTGTCAACTGATTATTAACCTTCTTTCTGGCGGTTGAGCACGTAATTGTCAACTTAAGTTTGAGGGCAGGCTCTATTTGCGCAGTTTTTGCCTACGGATTCCTGCAGGTGTCCAACGTATGTCCTAACTAATGGAATTAAGTGGTTGGCTCCAGTTAATTTGCTTAACCGTTTTGTAGACAAATAACTGCACGCTCAACTTACCTCAAATGGGTTATGAGGTCCGGATCAGCTCTCAGTGCTTCCAATTCATGAGACCCAAAAAGCAGGTTGGCAACCTGCTATTCCACCAAGTTTTTCTGATATGGGAGGAAGAATTTTATTGGTTTCGCGTAACCATTACACTTGTTTTCCAGTAAAATTGGAGATGTATCGCAGCAGCTTAAGTTGTTAGGGCGACCCTAGGTGCTATGCCCTTCTGACCTTGCTCCATATAATGAACGAAGGCAATGGGACGCCAGTCGGGAGAAGGGGTTCAGAAAAAGTTGGCGGCCGAACGAGTGCACGTCCATATTCTCGAGCGTGGCGTCTCCGGGTGTGAGACAGTGGTGAGGCCATGTGAGTCAGTTGCTTATTGGATCACGTCGCGGTCACAGCTGCTTGAATGGTTAGGGATGAGCCTAGTCGCTACAACCTTCTGGCCCGGTTCCGTATAAGAAGAGAAGGCAGTGAAACGCTAGTTGGGAGGAGAGTGTATTCTGCATATAACTATGGAAGAAGTTGGCAGCCGTACAACGGTACGTCTACAGCCGCGACAGCGACGTCCAACGTGTGTGCCAGTGCAGAGTTGTCACAGCCCATTCAGCGAGGTCATATGCGAATCAACCTTGAAGATGCTTGACCGGTTGGAATAGCCAGGATCGGCCGACGCTTGTGCGCACTTTTGGTATTTGCGATAGTTTCCGCGTTGCAAAATGCGCTCGCAGTGGGGACACTACATATTGTCTAATGTTTAGGATTACATAGGTTTTTTGGTTCTTCTTTGTTGCCAAATGAAACACCATGCATTTGCTTCGAAAGCTACGGAAAATGTAATAGTGTGAAGGAGAGAAATCTGGAGAAAGGTTGGATTTAATAGAACATTCCACTTGAGATCTTTGATGGTAATTTTGACGAGTTGAGCCGTGTGAGCTGGGGCGTTAGCCCTAACAGTTGAGTCGTATTCTTGCATAGCTTCATTTAATCGACAAAGTTGGGTAGCCAATGCGTTTTATCAGCCGTCTGGTTGTGTAAGTGCAATTTTTCCCCCAATTCTTTGCTGGATTGAAGAGAATTTCCTTTCAAAATTGCCTTCAGACGGTCTCAATTGAAGCCAGTCAGTCGTTCAGATCAGGAAATAGGCCAATTAACGTTTTTTCCTGCCTGGCGTCTTATCTGTGAACGCGCCGATCGGCAGCTAGTTAAGTAAGCCCCTTAGCACAGTTACGAGGGCCATGCAAAGCAGAAAAAAACTTGCCAACAGTAGATAACAGTTTCCACGAAATCACAAAGTGATGAGAAAAATTGTATTTCAAAAAATCACAAAAGGCGTCTTACGCAAAATAAATATATGCAACCAACCGACCTAGCTGTTCCTGGTCGGAAATGTGGCCACACAGAGGGGAAACTCTTCACATGAAACCGGACTTCAGGGGAGGCAGGTTGAGTCGGAAGCGCAGACCTTTTATGCCATCACCAACGAATGATTTCACCCCGAATTCGGACAAGGATGCTATTTGCTGAATTTATTTTGTTGCACAGGTAACAGACGCCAACGCAAGTCCATAAGAAGGGGCAAATAAGGTGAAGACTTCAGCCGCCCAACCGTCAACATATTCTTTCTTCGGCTAACAACAGTAAATCGATGTATGCAGGCTCACATTTGCATCATATTAATGTGTGCTTATCCAATCCATCACCACACACAAAACCGACCAACACACCACACCAGAGTGGGCGCAGGGAGGACCACTGGCGAGTGAATTAGAATATATTGGTAGTGTACTTGCTCTGCATCTACTTCACCCTCTTCTCCTCCCCCACCTGGGCCCTGTGTCATGACCAAGTCCAGAAGACCGAAGACAGGAGAGGGTGTGGGTAGCTGGCGCGGTCTGAGCCGCTCCTCGACATGCCACCACGCCTGAATCCTACGGAGTGGGAGCGTCGCAGGAGAGGGTGTGGGTGGCCACCTAGTCATGAGCACAACCCAGCAGGCAAAAACCGCACGGTAGGATAGACCGGATGGATGGGTGTGGGTAGCTGGCGCGGTCTGAGCCGCTCCTCGACATGCCACCACGCCTGAATCGGATCCTACGGAGTGGGAGCGTCATGAAGACCACATAAAGCAGGAGCCATTACAGCCTGACTCTCAGTCCGCCATACGGCCAATTCAAACAAACACACACTAGTCTGACCACGTGGTTTATCCGGTGCCCCTCCAAGCTATAACTTTAAGTGCACTGTGATAGCTTCAAGCGCGTCTGAGTATTTATATTAAATTTACTAGAAAATCATATACAAAATAGGATCCAGAATCAAGGAACAGAGAGTCCTGTCATGCAATTAAAATTCACTTACTCGTTAGAGCCACACGAAAAATGCAAGCAAGACAGGGTTGGCAATGCTTGTCTTGTTCATCCAAATCCAGTTATCAATTTGACGAAATCAACCCCAGCGACCCCTGCAGGTCGTATTATTGAGAAAAGCCAATTCCAAGTGCCAAGTGTTGAATCTACCCCTGTCTGCCTTTGTAATCACTCTTTTCTATCTCTCGAAATCAGTTCTGTCAGTTCAGTTCAGATTTGCGATCACTCCTGCTTACGGCAGGTCGATCGTTGCAGGATCGGTAACTTGCGTGTGAATTGGCTGGTTGTGAGACGGACTTCTGAAATCTTAAACCCACCCCACCCGAATTGATCTGATGGTAGGATAGTGTCAAGACGACCATTGGTAAGATCGGGTAACAAAGGTAAACCAGTAACCTTCACGGTGTACTGTACTGGTGGTACAGTCCCCACATGAGTCAGTGTCATAAAGATAGCATTGAGGACTGAGCTCTCCAGTTCGCGAGCTCCAAGAATGTTAGAGCCTCATGATAGATTCAAACGCAGAAGACTTGCAATAGCGAAGGCAGCGCCGACATGCCATTAGGATGAACGATTACACGAACAACGTCGTTTTGTTTTAAAGGCAGAGGCCTGAAGCCCGCTGATGGTCCCTGAAGGAAAAAGCCGGGACTGCCTAGCGCTGTTCCAGCCATCCTTCCTTGGTTTTCACTGCCTTCACTTTCACTTTGGAAGTGAAGTTGGGGGGGGGGAAGAGAAAGAAAACCTCTTCGAGAAAATTTAAGTGACCTTATGTATTCAATCCACAGTGGTCTTCATCATTTTGGGTGATCCTGACGCAAACCGCAAATCATCTACGTCTAGCATTTATTGCTTCCCTCACAATAGTGGCTATATCGTGTTTTTTTGTGAGTCAACAGTCGTAAGCGCTTGGCTGATTTTAATAACACCGCTCGCTGTTTCTCGTTCAGACTCTCAGGAGTTTGGTACACTTCTAGAGTTCTTGTCGATCTTGATGATTACTCTGTAGTCATCTTAGCTCGCAGTACTTGTGATAATGATGATAATAGTAGTATTAGTAGCTGTAGTAGTCGTAGTAGTGGTAATAGTAGTATAATTATTAGTGTTAATAGCAGCAATAGCACCAATAATAATAGTAAAAGTAGTAGCAAAGCGAAGAATTAGTATTATTAACAGTAGTAGTAATATTAATCATGGCACTACCAATAGTAATAGTCGTGGTACAAGGGTTAGTAGTATAAATCGAAAAAATAGTATTATTTTTACTAATATTATTATCATTATGGGAATTTATAGTATTTTGTAGGAGCGGCGTTAGCATTAATAGAAATAGGAGTATTTTTGATAATAATACTAGAAGTAATAGTGGCAGTGGTTAAATAATAGGAATATAGTAGTAGTGTTTTAATAATGGTAGTAGAAATGGCAGTAATAATAATAATAATAATATAAGAAGTAAGACAACTGATGGTAAAAGTAATAATAGTGGTAGTAGTACTAGCAGTAGTAGTATTAGTAGCAGTGGTATTAGTAGTTATGGTAGTAGTGGTAGTATATATAGTAGTAGATGCAGTAGTCATAGTTTTAGTATTAGTACTTGTAGCAATAATATAGTATAGTTCGCAGTTACTCGTAGGATGGCAGATGTGCAGGATGATCCAATTTATATCGTACTACGGTACGTAATGCTTCCGTCATTCACGCTAGTGAACGACCCCGCCTCAGAAGTCGAGAATATGCGTGCGCTGAGAATCGGATCATGAAGTGAAGTCCGTCTGTCAGCAGCCAGCATTCAAACACCTGATTTCTCAGTTTCCAAGCGGTTTTTGAAATCAGTTGCAACTGCCAACTTTAGACATCGGCTTTTCAGTTAAGGTCAGTTGACGTTACATCACTTGCCGGCACGTTGCGAAATGTAAACTCTGCATCCGACTAAATGCAGGTGGTTTCAAAAGCCAACTGACCACCTTGGATACAATTCCAGCCTACCGGCTAGTGCTCCAGACTTATGACTGTTCCTCTTTTTCTCCTGAAACATAATTTTTTCGCAAAGCAACCAGCGCAACAAACTAGGTTTTAGGGTTTCAAGTTGTGCCCGAACATTCAGATATTTCGTAAGTAATGTATGATAAGATTTCCGAACTGTTTTGATAAGTAACGGGTTGACCAAGCAAACACGCCCAGAAATTGTGTTCTGCAGGGCGCCGAAGACTTGCAGACGGCTGGTATTAGTTGCATCGCATTCTAAAATGCATGCTTGTCGACTTCTTCCCTCGAGACTCCATGCAAGCCTGCACTGACGCTCTTCTTTCAGATACTGACACCCACACAGCAACTGTGATTCCACGACTGCCACCGTCTCCCCATTGGGGTGGGGGGGGGGGGGGGTAATGGGTCAAGCAACAGTCGGCCGTGGTAATTTCGCAGATGCACTGCTGCCTCAGATGAATCAACCGCTCTGTCCGCGACGGCGAAGTGGACGGGGTGGGAGGCGTCGATTTAACTTGGTCGATAATCTCAAGGAAGAATATGCTCGAGACAACCCACCGTATACAGCTCAGATCGGTATTGCTTGTTGCTTGTTCTCCCCTTGGCTTCCGCCAGCCCTAGAGAAGAGGTGGGGGAGCGGAGGAGGGTGTGTACGCGACCGCGTCGCAGGCCAGCCGATGCTGACTGCCGAAACTGTGGCAAGCCGCCAGGTCGCAGCGGCGAACGGTCAAACGAGCTTACGTGTGATCGTGAGATCGATAGATGGACCGACAACGCGTTGGCGGGCGAACGGTCGGCGATCCGGCATGCCTCCGGATAGTGCGACAGACACACTCCAGAGAGCGCGTGCGTGTGTGTGTCTGCGCTCCTACAGTGCAGCAGCTACAGCATCAAGGACTCCGGTGTGTCTCTGCATAATCGTCCTCATCACCAGCATTAGCATCCCCAACAAAGTAATGCCTGCTGCCGGCACATTCCTTTTCTCCCTCCCCCATCCCTCAGCCAGGGTGGGGGGGAAGGGGTGGGACTGGAGTTGGCACTGGGACGATCAGTCGACTGAGGACGATGGAATGACTTGCCTTATGAGGCGACAACACCATCAGCGTCCACCCACCCGCCCGACCGACAGTCGATCCTATCCCGCATTTCACTTTCTCACCTACCAGCAGTTGCGTGTATATCGCATTGGGATCTTGTACGAGAGAGAAGAGAGAGAGAGAGAGAGAGAGAGAGAGAGAGAGAGAGAGAGAGAGAGAGAGAGAGAGAGAGAGAGAGAGAGAGAGAGAGAGAGAGAGAGAGAGAGAGAGAGAGAGGCAGGAAGAGAAGGGTGCACAGGAAATTCTGAAATGCGGCGAAGAAAGGGCTCGATGGACCCCTCAAATTTTTTGAAGCAGGCATAATACTGTTGTCGTTTGTCACAAGGGTCCTGGCTAACAAGAAACCATACGCCTGTGATTGTGGTATTCTAGGTGAAGGTTGATTGGTGGAAATTGTCGCTCCCGGAGCCACTGGCCAATCATAACGCGTGGCCAGAGTCCCCCGACTATCCAGAAAACTTGGTTCGCCTCTGGCGCGCCGTCACCACGCGCAGGGTTCCCTGCAGTGCCTAGAATCGCAGGAGGCTGTCTCCATGCCCCCTTCTGACAGTCCGATATAAAGTTGTACAATTATGCCTGGTGGCGGATGAAGACGCGTCAGGCTGGGGCAACATTCGCATTGACTTTTTATTTTTTTAAGGTAGCCTTCCCTTCCAGAATTGCTTTTTTGTCAGGCTCGAGAGCCCATCTTTTTCTAGCTGCAATGTCTGTCACCTGTGAGCGCATGGGTTATCCGCAGGTATCTCTCGTCGGCATTTGCCTTACCAGTTTCTTCACGAGGAGCTTTTGGGGTCACTGACTAATGTTCGCGTCTCAAATAAGTAGTTAATTTTGGTTAAGTTTACAAGTTACCGATGCAATGTTAACCCCCCCTCCTAATCTCCATTTCGTGGCTTCCCATCAACCTGCACTCTCTTCTTAATGAAATGTTAGTTTATGTATAGTTAATGACCTCCACCGGTGAATAAAAACCACGAAATTCCGGACACTGCAGTATTCTGGATGATCCATCACTTTGCCCTCCGTTTCATGTGAAGCGGTTTCTTAATAACATTATTTTTTCCATTGCAGATTCAGAACCTCACTGTGGAAAAATAACGTGACACGAACTAAACACAGTGATACCGATTGAGATGGATGCTGCGTAAGTTTGTTTCCCTGTCAGCCGAATCACGAACTTGACGGCTCTATCCTTCCCCCCCCAAAGCACTGGTAGTTTTCGTCGTCTGTGATATTGAATATTTCATAAAGCTAGCAGTGGCTAGTTATAAAGTTTTCCACTGCTCACAGTGCATCGCTTTGATTCTGACTTGCGCGTGTGTTAACTTTAATTTATAGTAGACTTGTGCTGCAGCCACCGCACTCTCTCTTCACTCACCCGTCTGTGCCCGGTGTCAAGACAGAGTCAAGAAAACAGGAGGTGAGGTCACGTCGACGACGTCACATAAACAAACACTGGGCTGACCGCACGGTCCATGTGATTTCATCAGTTGGCCACCTTCAAAGCCACGGCTTTTAGTGTACCATGAAAGCTTCAAGCACGTCAGATTGTTTAAAGTTAGGAAAGTGCTCTGTGCAGGCAAGCTCACTCTACTCCTACTCTCAGACTACAAGCAGCCTCTGGTCCGTTTAGTTACCTGGTGTGGGGAATAGGCGCAGCTACTGATATACATATGACGAACTCGTCTGCGCGTATCATGTACCCGACCTGGCTCCCCAAACAAAAGAAGCAGGATTTCACATAAAAGGGATTGAGAGGTTCACACGCCACATGGATAAGTGTGCCAGAGGCAATGTTTGGAAGGAGCCATTGCAGCCTGATCCTCACTCCTGGCACGGACCCAGATACCTCATCAGTTGGCAGCCCTCTTAGCTGCCAATGATAGCACGTCAAAATGGATTCAAGCGTCAGATGCACTATAGTGAGTAGTGGGCAGACCCGCCTGGAAAGTGCGTCGTTTGTCCGGTGTTGGCCTCACTACCTCTTCCAACACACTAATCAACTACCCGAACCTCTCAGACAACGAGAATATGTATCAGTGGCCAACAGAGCCCAAAAACAAACAACAAAGCTCTACAGACGTTCAAAATTCTGCCAGCCATCGCCTATCAGGGTGAGTTAAGTATCACCCTCGGACCCTTCTCCACGTGACACCTCTGCTGCATGCATCATCCGAGTCTGAGACTATCCCGGCCGTGGTTTGGAAGGCTGCCAACTGAAGCTCTATACCAGACCACGCCGTCAGCCCAGTGTATTGTGTGTTGAGTGACTGGCCAGTGGACTGGAAGTCAGACAGCGATGGCTCCTTCTGACTCTGGTTTTGATAATCCTGGTGTGAATGTCAAAGGGGACAGGTCGTGCAGTGGCGCGCGAAGACGGGTGCGCCGGGCTTGTCCATCACTGCGCCCACTTCTGCATCAGATAACTGACCAGCTCATACGTCGGCCAGATTGTGGTGGTGGATTTGAGAGTGAGGTCGACGGTTTAGTGTATTTTCCTTACTATAAAAAATCTGACCCGATTAAATTTGTCACGATGCCCAAAAACAGTAGCTTGGAAGGCTGCCAGCTGACGGGATAACTCGATCCCCCGGATTGGGAGTCCGAATTGAATGGTCCCTTCTTAACGTGGCCTTTATGGAACTCCAACTGAACCGAGATCCGAGCCACCCCCCCATTTTGTTGTTGTACCCTTGTTTGTGATGAACCACAGTGCATTAGCTCGCGCCCTTTCCCATCTCCTATCTTCTTACCTCTGTCTGGGCACCGGGCCCATGTGGGGAAGTGGAGTAGAGTGAGGTAGATGAAGTGAAAGTCTACTCTCACTATCATCTAATACCAGTTGCCGTCCCTGTACCACCTTGCTGTGGAGCACACAGTGGCCATTGTCGAAAATACGACGGTGGAACTGTCGTGTGCTATACACAACTTGGTATCCACTCCAGATACACTAAGAGACATGCCTTCCGTGTACATTAACTATGTCTGTCCATACATGCGACATTTCGCCTGCCATGTCGATACTGGCAAAACGGATCCCATGCCTGCATAGTGGCATAGTGTGATACAAGATGTGTCGTGCATGCGTGCGTTGTGGAGAACTTTCGGGTTTATCCGTCGAGGGTATGTGCGCAGTTCAGGCGAGGTGTAGTGATGAGGTCTGGACCATGTTGGTTTACTAGCAATTTTCACGGAGGCGCCTATGACCGAAGAGTCAATGCGATAGCCAAATGTTCCCAGGAGTGCGCGTCCTGGCTTCTTACAGTAGATTCGCACGTGCCAAACCGGGCCGATGCATGATTAAAATGCACTGTGTTATGTTTCCAAAACAGAAGACTGGCTGTAAGCAGGACGTGTACTGAGAACGGGAAACAGCACAAGTGGGGAGTCTTGGAACATAGAGGGGTATATGGTAAAGGCGGTAATGCCATAGGCTGAAGGATGGCCAATCAGATCAAAGGTCAGCTGGCCATGCGTATGCGACCTTGAAAGTTGCTTTGTCGTGCAGGCCTGGCGTGATGTTTAGATCGTGCGGTCAGCAGACTCTGCACCCCTCCACCCTAAGGTGGCTAGCATTGGGGACAGCGGGGATAGGGGAAACAGTAAAGGTAATCAGGGATAATTAATAAATGTTCTAATATATTTTGTCCTGAAAACTTTGGACGGGTTTGCGGATTCGGGTCGATCTTTGGGGACGGTAGTTATGACCTCTGAGCCGTTTTGTGAATTCAATGGTTCCTGCGCTCCTACGTTAGTGGTGGGCGGGGTAGGGGGATGACGGGAAACACACACATTGACTGACTGCGTTGTGGTCTGTGTAGGCAGTAGAAATTCCTTTCTCGGTACGCCAGAATCAACATCAAGTTTTGCTGGCAGTTCCAACTTCCCGAATTCTCCACTGTCTGTGTCCGTTTGGTCGTGAACCTGGTCGAGATTTCGGCACACAATTCTATCATCTTTTAACGCCAATTATACTATAAGTCCCTTAATTCTTTGAACTGTCGCTGGACACCAGTTCGCTTCGAGTTCCAGACACGTGTAGACAAGGTATTTAGGCAAGGAGTTTCGAGGTCAAGCGTGCGCATAATATCGCGCTGTCATCTTTTTCTGCTGCTCGATGATTTTATCATGCAACTCAGGATTAGGTAGATCGAACCATGTGCACAAATGCCACTTAAACATCAATCCTGTAGGCGAGGAACCGCTTGAGTCGTTTGGGGTCATACTTTAGCTGAACAAAATGCGTGACAGTGTCGTGATTACGTCCGCTTGCATCTGTTTGGCTAACCCATGTTTTATCGTCTGAACCGCGCGCTCCGCGAGATCATTTGAGGCCGCGTGGTGCGGGGTTAAATGTTTAATTCCATTTTTATCAATAAATTCTTTAAATTCGGCACTAGTAAGTACGGGGCCACTTTCTGAAACGACCATTTCAGGTATTTCAAAAGCAGAAAAAATGGATCGGAGCTTGTTGATTGTGGTAATTGAGGAACAAGAGTTTCTTGTCAGAATAGCTTCAGTCCAAGACCACACGGCCTTGGAATGGTCAAAATAGTCCATGTTTACCCTCTTCCAGGGTGAATCGGGCAGAGCCCAAGGCTTCAGAGGCACCTTTGGTAAGGCGTTTTGTGTTATTTGACACAATGGCACGTGACATGCTTTCAATATCTTCGTCCATTTTGGGCTACCAAACATAGCTGCGGATGAGAGCTTTTATTCTCACCGTACAGGTCTTTAAGGATGGCTTGTCAGCCTTGTGGTTGCACAACTACACGACTGCCCCATAGTAAGTATCTTTCTTGTAGACTTAATTCTTTCTGACGGCTACAGAATGGCTGAAATTCAGGGGAGGCAGAGGACGGCCAGCCCGACTTAAGAGAGAATCTCTCGATGTCCACTGTCTAATTCGTTTACAGGTTACGGGCTTAGTGACTAACTTCTATAAAAGATTCAGTCTCAAAAGCAGGTGCTCAGTTAACACCATCGTCGACAATGGGAAGTCTATTACTGGCGTCAGCCACTATGTTTGCACCATCCGTAACATATTTCATTGCATATGGGTAGGCGGAAAGAGTGAGTGCGCATGGTTGCATTCTCGGCGAGGGGTTTATGGTCAGTATGAATCTCGAAGAGTCGGCAAAAAAGATACAAGTGGAAGCGTTGCAGGCCAAACATTATTGCCAAGGCCTCTGTATCTAGCTGCGAATAGCTGTTTTCCGCCCAGGGTCTGGTTCTTGATGCAAAGGCAATCGGCATCTCGGCCCCAGCAGGCATTTGGTGCATGAGAACCGAACCCACGCCGCATTGGGTCGTACTGCATCAGGAGAGAAGAGGAGGTAAGGGCTGAATTTGAGCGTTCAAAATCAATTTGTTTGACTTCTAACCAGTTCTAGCAACGATTCTTTTCGAGTAATCGATAAAGGGGATTCAGAATTGTAGCTGATTGGTTCCTAAATCAACTAAAGTGGGTAGCCAACTCAAGGAATGAACGCAGCTAACTAATACTGTTGGGTTGAGGCTTTGACCTTATGTTCGAGCGGGTGGACACCAGTTTTTTCAACCTTAAATTCGAAGTATTTCACCGAGTCTGCAAGGAAAGTGCACTAATCTTTCCTGATTTTGGAACATGCGTATTCTGAACGTGCATAACTAGGTTTAATCTCTAGGTGAACATTTTCAGATGGATATGTAACTAATATATCATCCAAATATACGCAAACGCGAGGTATGTCCTTGACGAGGCTACCAATCAAGCATGAAATAATCCGGGAGCAGAACTTACTCCAAATGAGAGTCGTTTGCATCAAAATAAACACCGGTGCGTATTGATGGCGGCGGCATCTCGGGATTCGGGATCTAGGACGACTTGGTTGTAAGCATGTTTCAGGTCCAAAGTTGTGAAGTGTTGGCCCCCCGAGAGAGATACGTACAGATACTCGATCCGTGGGAGAGGATAAGGATTCAGTTTAATTGCTGAGTTGGTCGTCAGCTTGTAGTTACCACAGATAGGCACGGTACCATAAGGTTTAATATCAGGGACTATTGGGGCCACCCATTCCGAATGCTGAATGGGCTCGATAATGTCCACTTTCTGAAAGCGATCCAATCCCCCTTCGATCTTCGGTGCGAATGCATAGGGGACTGACCGAGCTTTGCAGAACTCGGGCCGGAATTCTGATTGAAATTTGAATTTCACAGATGGACCACGGTAGTGTGTAGTAGAATTGTCATAAAACAATTCCTTATGATTTATTAAGTGGGAATCTAGAGCCGGGTGAACACCAATCCGATGTACATAGGATAGTACACAAGGCATGCAATTTATCCAGTTCCGTCCGAGAAGATATGTTGTTGGCTTCCGCTGGTCAGCCACTCCACGCAAACAAACACTAGGCTGACCGCGAGGTTCAAATTTATCCCGTCAGTTGGCAACATTCCACGCCACGGCCTTAAGCCATTGTTTTGGCTTTAAGCGCGTCAGATTGTTTACAGCGAGGAAATGCGCTGAGCCGTCGACCTCGTTCACATTAGAAGATCCCAGCCCCTGTGGGAGCCGGTCAGTGGACTCGTGCGGGAATGGGCGCAGTTGATGATGACTGCCACGGACATGAACCTCCAAACAGAAGCACCAAGATCTCTCACAAAAGGGAAATGAGCGGCTCACATCTCACATCGTTAAGGAGGCCTTGCGGCCTGAATCTCAAACCGCAACTCGGCCACTTTGCACAAAACCCACTGGACTTCCTGTGATATAATTTCAGTTGGGCAGCCTTCCAAGCCACGGCACTTAGTACACCACTTTGCACAAAGAAATCGCTGGGAGAGTACACCTTAATCGGGTCCAGGCTCACCACACCAAATCAAAGGAAAAACTACATGAGGCCCTAAAGTTCCGCAAAAATGTGCAGAAAGGATATCGAAATGCGCTTATGAGCCGATTGCTATGTGTTCGTCTGAAGGATCCCGCCCGAAATGCCACTGGTGGTATGGCCTGCTCTGCCATACATCAAGCACGTGTCAGAGGCGACCGAGAGAATCGCTGCGGAATTAATTTTCATAATTGCACAGAGACCCAAAGTTACTATGCTCTCAAACGTCATGAAAACTAACGACCAAGTAAGTCTAAGTGAGCAATCAGGTTTAGTGCCTAAACTGTTCAGATTGAATGCATACTCGGATCATGCATTCACGAGAATAAGCTGACTGTGTAACATACAGTAGCAAACAAGTGGCTGCCCATAAGTAAGATGAAGAAGGAAAGCCTTTCCAAAGGAAGCACGCGATGGAGTTACTGGACTACGGCTTAACCACGTACTTCGTATTCAGGTTTACGAGCAAGTCCAGGTAACCCCGATGGGCTCCCCGATGTCCGGCTATCTCATAGAGGCGGCCCTGCAGGCACTATAAGTGAAAGTCTTTCTGTCCTTCAAACCAAAATTGTGGACACGTTACGTGGGCGGTACTTTTGTTACCCTACGTCGAGATGCGAAAGAGGCCTTTAAAAATAAGTTGAATTCAATTTTCCCAGAAATTCAATTTTCAATGGAGGAAGAAAAGGACGGCGAAATCCCTTTCCTCGATGAGGTGTTGAGGCAGGAAGATGGAACCCTATACACCGGCATCTTTCGAAAAGCGATAAACACGGATAAAATCCTTCAATATAGCAGCTACTACTCTCCGTCGCGTAAACGCAATTGCGCCCGGGCGCTCTACGCAGCAACACACGGGCCGAGAAGCTACGAGAGCGAAAGCTGCTGTGGAAAATCTTCCTCTCAATTGGATACCCGTGGAGCTTCACAAACAAATGCTTGTATCGAAGGCACACGAAGACCAACGGTGAACATACACAAAAGTCCGAAATCCTCCGTGCCCTAACTTACGTGAGTGATGTCTCAGAGGCCACTGAACGCATGCTGAGGCCCCTCAACGTAGTTCACAGGCCAGAGGCATCGATCCGGCGTTTGCTGATGCAGTCCAAGGGGTGGCTACCGCCTGAGGACACGTCAGGAGTTGTTTACCGTGTCAACTGTCTAGAATGCCTAGCCCATTACTGCGGTATGACCGACAAACGACTAAGATCGCGCATGCATGAGCCCACACTAGCCGCAAAGCGAAAAGATGTATGATCACATTTCACAATACATAGCCTCGAAAATAATCATCACTGTAGCTTATAAAGTGCACAAGTAATCGGTCGAAAATGGTGAGGGAGATAATCGGGGCCTGGCAATCGGGTGCCAACTCGAGCAACCGCAGGATCGATCTATGAGCACCATACGAAGCCGTCAGACACCATTTAGACAAGAGAGGACCAATGAGAACAGAGTCTGGTTGACCTATCAGCAGTGGGTAACAAAGAACCTATTTAAACTATGTATTTCCCATTTTCCCTATTCCCAATCATACGCTCAAGAACGAGTGTCGAACGTCAGATGGTGAGTAAACCATTCTCCCCAGAGATTGCTTTACTTTTGATTCCATCTTAACATCTGGGGTCAGCATTTTGGCGTATACCCATATATATATATATATATATATATATATATATATATATATATATATATATATATATATATATATTGAAAAGAGGAGAGGTTCTTCAAGGAAATAATTTCTGAAATTATTGAGTGCATGACATGGAGTCAGATAATTCGGAGATGACTTTTTAGGGTCAGACCCGAAATTTCAATGAACATTTGGGTCGATGACAATCAACCACTGTGGAATAACCACGTGGCAGTTCGACCGTCGACTTCGACGAGGTCCACCGTATGCTCCACACCAGATGGTGCAGGGACGATGACTTGCGCGTGAATTAGTTTTAAGTGATAGTAGCCTTGCGCTGCAGCTACTGCATTCTCTCCTCCTCCCCCACCTAAGCCCGGTGTCAAGACAGAGTCAAGAAGACCGGAGATGGGAAAGGGCGCAGGTGTCTGGCGCTGCCGAAGCCGCCCCTGGGCGTGCCATCACACCTGGCTCGGATCCCACGGAGTGGGAGTGCCATAAAGGCCACAGTAAGAAGGAACCCTTGCAACCTGACTCTCAGTCCGCCAGTCAGCCACTCCACACAAAACACACATTGGGCTGACCATGCGGTCCGAGTTATCCCGTCAGTTGGCAACCTTCCAAGCCACGGCTTTTAGCGCACCGTGATAGTTTCAAGCGCGCCAGATTGTTTATAGTGAGGAAAATACGCTGAGCTCTCGACCTCACTCTCTCCCCCACCCCCACAATTAGACCACTGTCCGCGCCGGTCAGTTGCCTGATGTGGGAGTGGGCGCATTGGCTGACGGATCATCGTACCCGTCTTGGCGCGCCACAGCACGACCTAACCCCATAACGCACACACCAGTATTCACTAACTCAGGGGATATGGAGCAGCCATCGCCGTCTGACTCCCAGTCCACTGGTCAGCCACTCGACACACACAGCACATACACTGAGCCAACGGCGTGGTCTGGTGGAAGCGTCAGATTGGCAGATTTCCCAGCCATGGTTTCTAGGAAACCGTGATATACTCTGGTAAATGGTGACTGTGAGGGTATTGTCGATGCATTGGTGTAGGTAGTGTGCGCTGATGTAGCTTAGCCTGCGGTGGTTTACCGGAGGTTGTCGTGAAGGCGCATGTGTCCTAATAGGCTCATGCGGTGTGTATATGTGCGGGAGCAGTGAGGGCAGTGAAGGCGTGCACGTCGACTGTATGTCGGAGCCCCAGGCACTGGTTCACCAGCCTCTGTGCGATGGATTCGCAGGTGACCGACCAGGCCAATGCGTTAGTTGAAGTTGCGGGCGCAGTGTGGGCAGGATAAATCGGTAGAGGCTGGGGGGATGTCATTCATGGTAGTGGGGGTGGCAGGGGCGCTAAGAATGGCAGGAACGGAGGATGTGCATGGTGTATCGGTGTTGTCGGCATTGTGGTGAATTCCGCTGTCTTGGATGCGCATGTGACCGAATAGGCCCATGCGATGAGTGAATGCGCGAGGACAGTGAGGGCAGTGGAGACGACGATCTCTGCTGTTTGATGATGTTCCAGGCACTGGCTAACCGGTCTCTGTACGATGTATTCGCATGTGACCGACAAGGCCGATGCGTGAGGTGAATGTGCGGTCGCATTGAGTACAGCTTCGGAGAGATTCCTTATCGCTGATGGTGGTGGTGGTAGTGAAGGTGAAGGCGGTGGTGGTTGCGGTGGTGGGGGGTAACAGGCGATGAGTAGATGGATGTGGTCTCTATGATGGTGGGAGTAATGGAATTGATGCCAGGAGTGAGGGTGGGGGAGTCAGAAGGAGGGTTGGCAGAATTTGACGTAAAATTGGAATTGTCAGATTGTTGGTGCATTGCCCATTCAACAAAAAGTAGTACTACAAGTAGTATGAATCTTATATGGCACAGATGTTATACCGTACTTCCGACATAGATACTAGCTTAAAACCCAGACACGCGGTTCACCGATGTTTCTGCTGCTGCGTGACACAGTGGTTGATTGTCTTCGACCCAAATGTTCATTGAACTTTCGGGTCTGACCCTAAAAAGTCATCTCCGAATCATCTGACTCCATGTCGTGCGATTCTGTTGATTGAGTCGCACTCGTAAGGCCTGGTAGGCCGCCAGGGAGAATCGTACAGCGGTTAATGGAAGAAGGTATGGTGTGCCAGGCTTCGAGCGTTTCTCTGGCTGTTTGGTCGATACCTCGGCCTAGGATTTCGGCGTCATGGAAAGAAAAGGTGTGTCCAGAGACCACACAGTGTTCCACCGACAACGAGAGCTGATCCATCCTTTTTACGGCCCTTAGGTGCTTACTCATGCGGGTCTGTAGTCGCTTACCGGTCTCTGCGACATAGTTCGCCTCACAGGAACCGCACTGAACACGATAGACGACGTTCGCCGTTTCACCGCGTGACAGGGAGGCCTTGGGTCTCATTACCAGACGTCTTATTGTCGCTCCAGGTTTGTGGGCGACGCCGATCCCCAATGGTTGTAAGAGACGCGCAACAGCTTCAGATAAGTTCTCGATATATGGCATTGCCCACAACACTTTCAGTGGTTCTATCACTGGTCTTATAACTTGCCTCGGTTGTCTGCTGCGTTCTATGAAGCTACGAGGATAACCGTTGGAGGTGAACATTCGTTGAAGATAGTGGAGCTCGGCTGCTTTGTCGCCTTTCTCGCTACAATGAGTTTCCGCCCTTTTGTAAAGCGTCCGTACGCAGCTACGTTTGTGGCACAATGGGTGGTTACTTTGGTAACTGAGGACTTGACGTGTGTTGGTGGCCTTTCTATATACCGTTGTCCTTAGACTGCCGTCGGTCTTACGGTGGACTAGGACGTCTAAGAACGCCATTTGACTGTTTGACAGCCTCCATTGTGAACTGAATGTCCGGATAGATGGAGTTCAGGAGTGCGTGAAATTCGGCGACCATTTCGCATTTGAGAACGACGAAAGTATCGTCCACATACCGCACCATAAATATTGGTCTGTGATTCGTGAACACACGTGTCTCTAACTTTTGAAGGACCGCCTCAGCAATGAAACCAGACAGCGGTGAACCCCTCGGAGTCCCTTTAATCTGTTCGTAAACCGTTCCCTCAAAGGTGAAGTAGGTTTTGAGGCAGAAAGTGAACAGCTGGATGAGGTGCGCCCGTTTAGGCTTATTGATTACCTCGTCATAACGGTTCTCAAGCAAGTCACCGACAGTTTCAATTGCAAGGCTCTGAGGAATTGAAGTGAAAAGTGAGGTAGCATCAAATGATACCATGACTTCGTCTGCCTTAAGGTGTTAACCACGGAGTCTTCCCAAGAAATGGGCGGCTGAACGGACTGTTGTATCGGAGTCTGATTTCACGCGGCGAAACGGCGAACGTCGTCTATCGTGTTCAGTGCGGTTCCTGTGAGGCGAACTATGTCGCAGAGACCGGTAAGCGACTACAGACCCGAATGAGTAAGCACCTAAGGGCCGTAAAAAGGATGGATCAGCTCTCGTTGTCGGTGGAACACTGTGTGGTCTCTGGACACACCTTTTCTTTCCATGACGCCGAAATCCTAGGCCGAGGTATCGACCAAACAGCCAGAGAAACGCTCGAAGCCTGGCACACCATACCTTCTTCCATTAACCGCTGTACGATTCTCCCGGCGGCCTACCAGGCCTTACGAGTGCGACTTAATCAACAGAATCGCAGGCAAGAAGTCAAACTGTTCACGGTCGCGAGCAAGCGCATAACGAGCCAGAACACATGCCAGAGTGAACCTATGCAACACACCAACACATTCGATGGGATAACCGTGGAGAACACGAACCAGCAAGACCTCCGGCGGAAAACATAGAGATGATGACATCAATGTTAACATATAACTTACGCGCCCCTCACTAGCGACCACATAAAGTCACAGAACGCATATATCGAGAAAGTACTGAAACGTCTCACAGAAAGAAAATTAATTTCTGGAGTTCTAGCGAAATCAATAAAGCAGGATGAGCCAACGATTGCCAAAATATAAGGACTTCCTAAAGTTCACAAAAGTGGAATTCCGCTGTGACCAATAGTCTCCTAATCAGTGCTTTAAACTACAAAAAATCGAAGTGGCTACGTCACCAACTCTACCGACTTACAAAGAACCCCGAAATCCATATTCAAGACTCGCCACAATTCCTAGAGAAGATAGAACACTTTAAAATCAAAAATGACGAAATAATGGCGTTATTTGACGGTATGTTTTATTCACGTCCATTCCTCTAGAATTAACGAAGACATATACTGCGGAATTCCTGTAGCCTACTCTACCGACATACCTGCGGACGTCCTACTTGAATTTTCTCGATCTCTGCCTACAAACACAATTTTCCTTTACGGAGAAATAATGTTAACAATTAAAAGGTGCCCCTATCGGATCGTCAATATCCGGCTTTTGGCGGAGGCTGTGATGCAGAACATAGAAGCTAGAGCTCTCCCTACAGTTAACCGGAAATTGTGGCTGCGCTACGTAGACGATGCATTTGTTATCGTCAAAAGAGATCAACTTGAAGTATACAAAAGCCTGAACTCCACATTCCCAGGAATTCAATTCGTCTTCGAAACAGATGTTGAAGAACAACTTCCATTCTTAGATGTCCTCCTACACAGGAAGACAGAAGGAACGCTTAATACCTCAGTTTATCGGAAAGGTATGTATTCAGAGATCGTTTTACATTTTGGGAGTAACCATCTTATATCTCACAATCGTAGCTCTATCGACGATCTGCTAAATCCAACGAAAACTCATTGTTCCGGTGAAAAAACATATCGAACAGAAATGAAATACCTTTTCAGACTAGTTTCCCTAAATAGATATGTTCCTGACTTTGTTCGTCGATGCATGCGGCAATAACGGTTCAAAGAAAAGGATATTTACAGAGCTACGACCACTCATACACACAAACCATCGAACTGGTGAACCATCTCGTATGTAAAACATTTAGCTGAGCTCGTCGAAAAACAGCTACAGGACACGGGACACCTATTTGTATGGGAGGATACCCCTATCGTTGGCGCCTGCCCAACGAGAAAGTTCCACGAATTCATGGAGGCAATGCACTCAGACGAGGCATGCATTACTAGGCATATCGATTTGGATGCCAATTACAAATGTCTCAAGACGCCAGTTGCAGCAAAAGTGGCGAAAATGACATTCGGAGGAGGCGTATCAACGGAAGGAATGGTTTCCCTAAGGGGAGGTGTAACAACATTTAATTACGCAATTACCGTGGCCGAAAGACACCAATTTAGCCGCCCGCATATAATTACCTGTCCCGGCGGCCACCATTCCTCTGACCATGATCAGAAAACGGACCACAATTTTGTTTTTTCCCCCTCCCCACCCCCCACCCTGACAACCGTACAATTTGTTCTACTTACCCGCATATTTGATTTAATGACACAGTGATATAAATGTAAAGGCCTGATGAGAATTTACCGAAAGCTAACGTATGCTCGCCAAATTGTCTTTTGAACATTCAAAATGTTGGCTTCAGAAGGAAAGAAGTCAGATGTATCCTCGTTACCGATCTTCACAACCACTGGTCTACGTCCTCGTCGGGAGTTACGGCTGGCATAGCGTCCCAGTGCCAAACGCGATGAGCTACGGAAGGGGAGGCTATAACTCAAACACCGCAGGTTGCATACTGGATGACGATCAGATTCTAGCAATGACATAATCATAAACCAAGAATGTACGCAAGTCAAGGAAAATGGAGGATGATGCTGATGAGAAGTGGAAGAAACCGTCGCTCGGGATGTCATAGTAGCACGGAAGCAGAGGAACGTTCTGTACCTGATCTAAGCCCACACCAGAAACAACGCCAATAGAGCCGCACTCTTCTGGTGTCGAAGCCTACTGTGACATAGGTTAAGGAAGGGAGGGGTGAGGGCAAAACGACTGGCTAAGACAAAATCGAAGAAATTCACACATATACAGACTGAGATGACGTACAATAGACGTGCTATCTCATAAAAGGTTAACAAAAAATTCTTAAAGGTGTATTCGATTACAAAGGATCCGATGCGGTCAAGCCGGATCCAGTACGAGAATGAAATATTTTATGCGACCAGAGCTCACCCCTAAAGGTTTTGCGGCTGTATCAGTCAGTAGTCGCTAAAATATGCGGTACCAACACTTGAAGGCGACACGATTTGCGTAAAATTTTCATGCAGACGCTCAACAGCACACAAAGATTTTCACCTATGGTACAGTTTTTCGAAATAAAAACTTGACAATTAAACCAGAAAAATTATGGAGATATAAACTGCACTTGGCCAAAATATGGCCCCAGTAGTAGATACTCAACACGCATTCCACCTAAACCCTCTCATCAAACTGATAATTAACTTTTATGACTAATGCTAGTTTTATAGCAATCAGCGTACAATCGACTGGAGACAGGCCCTTTTTACCCCCTCAAAGATCTGGGTAACTGGTTGCAAAATACCGCCCATTGACACTCAAAAACGTACTGAGCAAAATCGTGGGAAAGATCATTCATGGCAAATTGAAAAAAACTTCCTGCGCGAACACGAACGCACAGGTTCTAGTCAGTATTTTTTCATCAAAAATATCATGCCTCACAAACCGCACGTCAACAGAAATCCTGGAAAAGGTGTTGGGCGCTACAGATTGCGTCCCTGCCGTATGTCTGGATTTCAATTAGGTCTTTAAAAAAGATGATCATTTAACGCTTATTGAGAAGCTCTATGAAAATTATGCAACCGAAAACGCCATCGCCTGAACTAGTTTCCTCGAAAATAGCACCTTCTGTGCCAGAACGCAAACTGACTTGACAATGTTTAGCGGTGTAAGCAGGCGCCAGCAGGCGACGGCGTGATGTTAAATAACATTGACATTTTAGGTTAGACCCGCCACCATGACTCTATACAGAAAGACTTCGTATAAGTTATTGACCGATGAGATCTCATAGTGAATTCGGAAAAAGCTGCCTACCAATGACTGCTAGCTTTACAGACTCCGTACCACAGATAATTGCTAAGAAGCTCTATCCAAGATCCGAAAGCAAACATTACTGACTAGCTAAACATGTCACTACCACAACGGCCAAAATCATTGGAGATTATACACTACGTTTGTTCGGTCACACTTCGAGTATTTTCACTTGTGTGGTCCCTATTTTTTTATAAATGATATGGAACTTTTTTAACAAAATACAAAACCAACCATCTGAGCTTTCTCGCTTCGTTCGAGCCCAGCAGAAGAGCGGAGTAAATTCTAACGGCTCAGGTTACGACAGAAAATGGAACGCGAGTACATGCGGAATCATATGGCGAATGGTGTATGATTTGCTGTTCCAACAGTCAACCTAACACTCCTCGAGGATGTCCCAATACTCACCCCAACCTGGAATAGATATTCACAGAATTATTTATGGCTTTTACGTGTAGATTATTCAAGAATTATTTTGATTGTGAGAGTATACGCGGACTATGGTAGTATAATCTGGTTCAGAGTAAACAAATTCAAAATTACAAGCTAATAGTTGAGGTTGTTTGAAATCACGGAGACAGTGAACACCCCAGTCGTGCATTTCATATACCGGCGCTTTGTTGTCAATTTTAGAAAATGAAAAACTGATGGTTTGTGGAACGTTTTCCGCTTTACCAGCCTTTTCAAAATTTAGCTACCCAGTTGCCAAAGTATTATCTACGTTTTATGTCTTCTCAAATTTCTGAACTTCCATTCGCATTTGCATTGTTCTAGGCTTTTTAGACGGTTTATTTTTTGGCACTTCTGCAAAACCATTCGAAACCGCAGTGGGTTGATCGTCGGTTGGCTGCCGCACTCCTAAAACCACATTTATCTATTTCAGGCGAGTATTTCAGTGGTTAGCTTGGGTTCCATTCCCACGCATAGTTTAGAAGTAAACAAGAGTTTCAGGAGTTTAAGACTACTGAATAAACTATATGTTTATTTCTCTAACAAAGTTAACTGTTCTGTACGTGAGAAAACACCGGCATTTTTGTTGGACCGGTATAATGCAGTCCGCTCCAAGTGAGTTCACCGGAAATTAAATATAAGCAGAAGTTTATACGCGAATAATGATAGTCAAAGTATGCCTTGATAACGCTTTTGAGATTTTGCGGAAAAAGAAAAAAAACTGAATTCGCCGTCTCTTGCAGGAGTTAGATGTTAAAATTTTACAAAAATGAAACTTTTAATAGGCATTTGATGGCGGAAAACCTATCGTGGATTAACCATCTCTCAAAAATATACCTGAAGTCTCTTAACAACTAATGTTCAAAGGTAGTGAATAAAGGTATTTTATTGAGAGCGAATTGTCTATTCATGTGCAAATAAGCACAAACAAATTCTAAGAATATTATTTGATAGCATGCAATATTCTGAATTCAACTAGCAAAATAAAATTAATAATTTAAATAGCAAGACCATTGTGAGTTCTATAAAAAAGAAGTGCGCCAAAAAATACATACAAAAAGGTTAAATTTGATATTCATAATTTACAAAACTTAACCACGATATATCTGAAAAATTACAATAAAACCTTACGCATATCACATGAGGATCAAGCATGTATAAAATAATAAACTAAGACGAACCATCAGTCCCTTATTTACATCTGGGATCAAGTTTAAGAGCGTATAAATGCACGTGTGCGGTACAGCTGAAGTTAACAAATTCAAAACAAAATCGTTAACACAAACGTCGGTGGGCCATTCAACTAACCCTTTCAAACTTCCGTCCCATACCTATCTGCGTACTGGACCGAAGGGTGACAGGGTTGATATAATGGTATAGACTATCAGGTGCGAACTCACCGACCAAATGCGACATTACGCATCCGAAATGCCGCTTATAATTTTGTAATGGAATTGGATTAGAAAAACAAAATAGAAACAATATTTATTTCAGGATGCATATGATTTTTTAGTACTCCATTCAGTCAAAGATACAAACCTTTTTGGCAAGCACTTGCAGGAATTCGTGAATACTAACGATTTAGGAACTTTTATCAAATAGTTAGCGATCAAACCTGCAGGTCAACGAACCCACAAATTAAGACACCAATTCGCAACCGGCTGCGGTTGTTCAAAGTGTTCATGATACCTTATATCTTCAAAGTTTATAAATTCGGCAGATTAAATTGGGGGCAAGGAAGGCCTTGGTTTCTGGGAGTCTTTTTTAACGTGTTATGGGTGGGGAGAAAATATTGTGATCTAACCAAGCAGCAATATAATGTCTTTGAGAAGCAAAAAAAGTAAGAAAGAGAAGGGCTGCTATTGGTGTAAATATTAACTGGCTAAAAGGATAGCCATCCGAAAAAATCTAGTTATGGCAAACTTTTAAGTGGAACAAATGTGGTTCAATTACTTCGGCCAGTAAACACAAAATTTCATATTTGGTTAGCGCCGGGAAGGCACCGTTGAAATAATATTATGACAATGTTTTCAGATAAAATGTACGAATATGTCATAATGTCAGCAGAATTTTTCTTGTTAGGGCAACAGTTAGTGATGTTTTTTAATTAATTGTGAACTGGAACTCAGGCAGTGTAAAAAACTCGTTATTTGAAAATGGGATGCAGAGTTTAATAAGATCGGAAAAATGTTCGGTCGTTTATGCTTAACGGTGAAAGACAGTTATGTAAGTCACATATGGATTATCAGTTATCTTCGGTTTACAGTTATATGTGCGTTGAACAGGAAGCTGACAACACTGCGTCCAGCGATACCCTAGCCAAACGATCAAGTGTTGGTCACTGACCGAAAAATGAAAACCCGCAAACATAACAAGGGATCCCAGGAGAAAGGATGAGAAACCACATAATATGTACACATAATCTAATAAGTATGCTTTTATAAAATTATAATTAAGATCTCGAAAACGGTTCGAGAACGGACAGTTAAAGTCTGGAAGAAGAAATAAGGTGAGAAGTAAGTAGCAACAACGTAAAAATCCGTGTAAAATCCGGAATGAAATTGTGTAAGGATAAAAGTAAAATTTGAAAACATGATTTCTGAAGGCCTATGAACCTTATACATTTCTTTTTTTCACCATTTCTTATGTATCTGCAATTCTCTGTAATTTTATTTTAATGCGGTAAATTACATGCAACAACCTGCAACTGAACGAAGTTGCATGTTTATAACAGCCGAAAAAATTGACCACATCAGAGAGAGAATATGGAATGGTTTTTCTCAAGACAAGTCTTTGAGACCGATGGCCTGTGCCTGCCCGAGGGATTGTCTCATGAACTGTTAGAGAAAAAGTAGGATGTTAGAGAAATCATCGATGGCAGTGCAAGGGACTGGGCAACTCGTTTTATGTAACAGTAGGTTGGTGCCACCGATAACGAGTTAAGCAGTGGAGCAGATTAGATTCAACCTTGGCAAATGACGCTCCGTATGTTCTTCCGCATATACTCCAACTTGAACTTGGTGACAGTCAAACAAGAAGACGCCAGGGGGTATGGCCTAGAAAACATGTAATGACCAGTACTGCGAATGTGATGAAAATTCTTGAGTAGTTGGGTAGAGAGACATATTATTTGAATGAGCGTGGATAGAGTTTTTGCCGTAGAGCGAGATTGTGGAACACCACAGGCGGTTATTATCACGCCCTGATGGGTCTTTGCACCAAATATGACATGATATCAACAGAGATTATTAGTCCTTATGCAAGAGCGGTTATGGTTACAGGTTCGGCTTGGGTAAGAATTATGTACCATCAGAAGGATGCCGCCGCAGAATGTTGGCAGTCACCAAAAGCCTAGCTCGGCTACCGTATCTTAATGTAGATGCTTAAACTCCATCATCCAGTCAGCCACTTCAGTCAGTTTCGAGATTTTTGGTCCTTGTCGTAGGAGGGCAAGAAAGGCTGGACTGAAGTTGGCAGGCATTTTAAGGAAACCTGTTTTTATAAATTATGATAGATAGCCATTTTGCAAGAGGGGAATGCATGCGATGAAGGGGTCCTGAGGGCTTACAATCCTTAAAACTCTCTTCTTTTATCTTAGCATAGCAACGTTTGCGATCCGAAACTGTAGTCAGGCAGAAAAGCCCAGGATTCCAGTTGGTATAGGAAGCATACGTGGGGACACCTAAGGATAACCAGTGAACCTGAAAAAGACTGGGAGGGTGAAGCAACTCAACAAAATGATAACACATGGGTATCTGCAGATGAATATTGCCGGGAAGCAAGGAAGACTGAAATGACCATTGCTGGCTTATTAGCCGTTGACAGCCAGACAAACCCAACTGGCTGACGACGGCTTATAAGCCAGAAATGACCATCCTAGTCTCCCTTATCTTTGCCATATTCATCTAACTACTTGCCACTGTGCGGCTGTTTAAAAGGCTTGAGGGTGAGCATCAAGGCAGAGCGGGACGAGTGTGTTCCGTTGGCGATCAGTGATCGTTCATCAACGAACGCACTTGGGTAGCTTCGGTGTATTTTGTCAAAATAAAAACTGGCTTTAATGTTTTGGCACATTTTATCCAATCCTAGGAGGAACAAAGCGAGGCCAAGGAGAGAATTGGTAGTGTACAAGGACGCCCATAAGGAAGTGGGTGCATAGACCTCACTTCGATCCTCGCTGCACTGCTCATAGATAGAAATGTCCCCGATCTTAGTACTGTACATCGTCAAGCCTTTTGCTAAAATCTTTAAACTTTTGTGTGGCAGCAACTGGAATACGCTAGCTAAGCATAGAAACCCTGAACCAGGAGGAATCTCGGCATGTATCAAAAGGTTCAAATGCCTGAGACGAAATCTTGCAACTTAACAGGATTTACTACCATATGAAACCTGACTATTTAATCTCGATCCCTTTCCCTTGAGTTACAACCAGCTAAGAGGCGAGCGGATAAAACACTCCGCATCGTCCATGATCAGGACTGCTGTCTTCACCTGGAGACTTCTCAGAATTAGCGACTATAACTGACCTGTTAGACCATCCAATCAAACTATCTGCGACTGGACGCACGAAGCTCTTCTTCTTTAACAGAGTGGTAGAACTTTGGAATGCTTTGCCCAGCACACGTCATTTCTGACGTTCACCGTGGTGCTTGCAGACGAAAGAGAACACAGTGTTTTTGCTTTAGCATATCTACATCTAAACTAACTACAACACCAAGCGCCTTCTTATGTATTTATGATTGCCCATGTTGCTGACGCTTGAAATAGATCGTTGTTTGGTTGATTTTTTTTAAAAAAATGTTGATATAATGCTACTGCGGCATCTAATTTTAAATGTATCCCTTATGCTATTTCTCACTTGTGAGTACCCATATTCCCTTGCTTGCATCTGGCACGAGGAATTAATCGCCGCGTGGGGTTGGGTACGGATAAATGCACACTTCCTTGAAATATCTATTACAGAGTACTATTTCAATAAAATAAGACAAGCACGAGGTGCAAGTACGATTTTCTCCTGTTCATATTTTTACAAGCACCAGGTTTACTCTCCCCAAGGGCCCTGTTATCATAATTCTTTTATTACATGTGGCCCTATGCCATAGTTCCCAAAGGAAGTAACGCATCCGTTTTCGATCGCGGGTCGTAAGCGACACGCATAATTGGGTTCATTGTTTTCCAGTTTCTTTCATTTTAGTTTATTAAGGGGAAGATAGGCAGACGCCTTTGAATTCCCTTTTGGTTACAAGTTGGCTAAAACCAATAGGTGGCTGAAAGGCGTCTGCTTATCTTTCCTCCAATAAACTAAAATGAATAGAACTGAGCCAAATTATGCGTGTGTAAGAAAAGAATGGTGACAACAGGGTCCTTTTTAGAGAGGAAGCCTGGTGTCTGGTGCCAAAGGACACTTTCAAGGCGTGGAGCCGGTATCTGAAGATCGCGTCCACATGGAAATAGTTGGCCCTGCCGTCGAGTAGAGTTGCCTGACGTAATCACTGGTCCAGCATGATAATCTGGATTATTAGCAGGCGATCTCATGATAAATATAACCAACAGAACAACGATGTAGCAAACAGCTTCACCAACACAACAAATATGGTTGTCCCAAGCAGCAGGTTAGAGTCCTCCTGAAAACTACCATCAGCTAGAGTTGAAAAGATGTGAACGTCTACGATATGCAACATGAGTCAGCACCCCGCGCTGTCACGCTCAGACAGGGCGCGCAAGCCTCGCCCCTTCCCCTAAAAGTGGACCATAGAGGGCAAAAACACTTGCTCAACAACATGATATGTACAACAAGTCTGAGCTTTGTTACGCGACCACGTGTTGACAAGTTGCACGCTAAGCTTTTAAGGGCAGAGCATACGTGAGTGCCGGAAAATCTAGATATAACGCCATCCAGTTGCAATAGCTCAGAGTGAACAATCGTCACCCTCCGGTTTTTCTTTTAAGAGCTTTTGTGAGAAGATATTACATGTCATCTATCATCTATCTCCGGTAAACCAGAGTGTGTTCCATGCCTGAATGCAGAAGAATCTAACCTTTGAAAGGCGGTAGCAGTAAATTTTTAGAAACTAATTAGTCGGAGAACCATGAAGAACAGATATTTACATTTTATGTATTGGCACCAACTGATTACTATAATTCACCAGAAATATTCAATCGAAGGTGGTGAACAGAATGCCGACCCACGGCCAGGATATGTCTGGGTTCGGAGTCTAGAAATGCAGCATAGAATATGTCCGATTTTGTGTCTGTCGTCTTGGACTGCATGGCGTGCGATGCAAGGTATGTGGAGGTTCCCGGTCGGAGTAGAGACACTCTGAGGTTGTACCGATCGTCAGCGGTGCTTAACATGCAGATCACGGGATACTCAGGCCATTCAGGAATTTCTCGTTCCGCAGACAAACGCGCGAATGTGTCGGGCAGACGGACAGCAGAGAGCAAAGTTTTGTCGTGATAGGTGCGCTTTAATTTGCGCCAAACCTCATCCACAGTAGTCGTCACTTCTGCCTCGGGGGGCACCCACGGCCAACACTGAAATTTCAGCCGCATATTACTCAAGCTGTATACACCGGAGTCGGCCGCCTTGTCTGGCGATAACCAACCACAGTAGTTAATCGGCGCCTCAGCGTTGAAAACCTATTGCAAAATAAGGGCTACTGTTACAGTATAAGTGGAAATTATGTAAGTTAATCCATGGAGCAACAAAGCTCACCTGAAGAAGGGCATCGTCGGGAGAAGCCCCAATATCACTGAAGCAGACAAGACCATCCTCCGACGAGCTCAGTAGCCGTGAAGTGTCATCAAAGGAGAGGTGGGTTATGCAGTCTGAGTGTATATCAGAAAAAACAGAAAGAGGCTCGGTGAGACGGCGGATATCCCAAACCAGGATATGAGCCCGAGGCTCGTCCCCGTCTAATTTCTGTCTCTTCTTCGACAAAGAATGATCATCGACGCTATCTGTCCCGGCACAAAGGTAGCGGGATTTAGGGTCTATAGCACAACAGGTGAAGCTGGTGGGGCGTGGGAGGTTTTCACTTCCGGGCCGCGAAGAAATCACCTAAATTAACAGTAATAGAATGTGATGTACTAGGGCATGATTGAGAGCTTTCAGAAGGCAAAAAAAACATCAAAAGAAGCCTCCATTCAAGAAATCAAAGTTTGTAATCAAAGAACATAACTGCAAGTTACAGGTGGTCTGTTTTGTTCAGTGTAGCTGATGAGGGAATTCAGACACAATCGCGATGGTCGAAACTGTAAATCAATCCGCACATCTACCACGTCCCAATGACGAAATAAAGTTACTAGCACCAAGACAGACCTCACTCCCATCCACAGACGTGCTAGTCCATTAACCAGGAGACGTTCTTTGTCAATACAAGCGAAGGAACGAGCTCAGAAGAAAATGCAATCGTTGGAACAAGAAGGTTATTCGCCTAACCTTTTAGATTGTCACTCGTTGTGGACACAGCAACTACGTCGGAGAAACTGAGAGATTACTCCAGACGCTGATGACCGAGAAGCAGCAAAAATGAGAAACGACACTAGTCCTTAAATCGCAGCTCATTCGATGGGACATGGCCACACCTTCAGATTTTATAAGGACAAAATTCTCACAAGAGACGATAACTGCATGAGCGAATTATGTCTCTCCACGCGTGACGATCCGCGGCAGCAGACCTGGTCAGCTCAATCCAGGCTCTTGGCCAACGACTTAGACCGAATACCGAAGGTCCAAGAACAATTTTCATGTCCTTAAAAACTGTGTCGAGCCACATTTTGAGTAACGGTGCCGGATCAAGGACAGTAACACTGAAGACGAAGTCGTTGACCTTCACTCGAAGGATGGTCATCAAGCAGTGGTAGTCAAATACCTCCAGTTTTCGCTCATCTTCAACGCACAAAGCCCAGCATTCACAGCCATAGAGGAGGATAGACCGGACGGATGCACAGCACACGCGAATATTCGTGGCGATAGAAACGTTACATCGGGTCCATAGGCACCTTCTAAGGCTTGAGAAAACCAGATGAGCAGCATCGATTCGGGAGACAACGTCATCCTTAATCTTCACATTCGGCAGCAACCTCGAAACGACCCCGAGGTATTTGAAACTGTCTATTTCATCAATTCGACAGCCATCAATCTCGAAAGGTAGCTTCTACTGGTCAGTAATGCAGCTTGAAAACACTTGGGTCTTCCCAGCGCTTATAGACACACCGACCGATTTAGCGACCTCATTCACCCGTGACACCATAGACTGCAGATCACTAAAGCTTGAAGCCAGTAAGGCGATATTATCAGCCCAGTCGAGAACAGTCAGCCGAAGTCCGGGTGCAGGTTCAATACCTCCTTTTTAGGTAGGACCTCCCCAAGATTCTAGTCAATAACGTAGTTGAGCGGAATTGGCGACAACGCCAGACCGAATACCAAACGGTTGTGAAAGATCGTTATGGGCCGAAACTCATGCAATGGTGGAGCTTTAATAGGCCTTGATCATGGCGATGGTTTTTTGGTGGTACACCGCCATAAGGATTCAAGATGGATGGAATCTAACGCGACAGCAAAGTCAATAGAGCCGATGGCGGAATTCAAGGATGCACCTCAATGTGAATATCTGGTCCGCAAATCCACGCCCAGCATGGAACACGGCTCGGTTGGGCTTCCTCCTAGAGTCGCGCACAGCCTGGAAGTGCGTAGTATGGACAATAGCGAAGATCTTTACAGCAACGTCGATGAGGCTTCTGCCACGGTCGTCCTCGCATCTCGTATTATAGGGCAGCCAGGGCGCCAGAGTGCCGACACCAGACTTGTTGATTTCAGCGGGTATAACGTACTATCCAGGTTCCTCGTTGTTGCACAAACTTTGTGTGAAATCAGCGACTTTTTCTTCAGATAGAGAGGGGATTGCAAGACACGGCATAGGTAGGAGATGGAGAAGACTCCGCTGCAGACGGGAACAAGGGGGCGCTGGGTTCTGCGTCGAAGATGAAGAGTTTGAAGTGCACACGCCAGCGCTTTATCTTGACCGAGTTGTCAGCAATAAAGCCGCCATTCATGTAACGAACAAAGTCACTCAGTGCATGGGGCTCACCACGAACTCGGTGGATAACTTGGTGGTGTTCGAGTGTTACCAACGTTTGAGGCCTGCTCCAGGGAGATCGCTATTTCAGCTCAATATTTATTTTGGCCTTCCCTAGCCGATTTAGCCGTCATCTTTCGGAGTAAGCGGAGAGAAGCATCGTTGCAGAACCTCGATCGAGCAGTCTAAGCAGATAACTACAGGGTTCTTCTGCTGATCTATTAATTGCAGCGTAGCTGGGTGCATCCGAGAATTTTCTCAGCTGCCTCATAGACTGATGTTTCCAGCGATGATCACGCGCTACTGTCTTCTCCGTCTCTTCGGGTCGTAAACCAGGGCGGGATTTCTCTGTTCAGGGCCTTGGCCATGCTGGGTTGCCGGATTTTGGTGACATCGAGGCGTCTCGCAAGTGGCATTTTGGGCGCAGATGAAAGGGTTGAACGTTCGAGTGTGTACGAACGAGAATATAGTCAAACCCATAAGCGTCACGAGTCTCGGCAACACGCAGCGAGCTACTATCATGAAACCAGCTGCGGAACCTTGAAATGACTAGAATGTAGTCACCTGACTGGCCGTATGAACGTCGTTTTAATATCAGGTCAGTATATGCTTGTTTTGATGCTGGAAACACGTGTTTGTGACAAGGAGTCGGTTCTGGTCAGAAAATTTGAAAAAACCGCACCGTTTTTCCATATAGAACCAAGCCAAAAACGACCAATAAGATGACCGTTTTTGGACGCACCAGGTTCAGTCCAGACGTACCAGTCCCCGGCAATAATCAGCAGATTGCGATGTCAAATAATGCCCGCGGCTGCGATTAAAACGTCTCTTTATCGCGCTGTTCAGCAGCAGAAATTGGTGCGTCTATGGAGACGATAGAAATGTTGAAGAAGTGACCATTCAATCGCAAGTAGGCCATCCGTTCATTGACTGGTTCTCAAGCAAGCAATGCACGGTTCGCTTGTTGGGAGAGGACGATCGTCGCGTGGGCCACTGTAGTACAGGGTGAAGTGTGCGTTGGCACCTGGGAGCTTTATTTCCCGAACGCCTGAGTCAGGAATTCACACTTCCGACGGGCAGCAGATATCTTAGCTGTACTGGTAACGACTGCGCGCCAACATACTTTGGGTACCAGGGTCCAGGAAACGTTCGCACATTCCAGCATCCAATACTACGGGCTCGATTCCGACTGAGTAGCTCTAGCTCGCATATTATTCGCCTACACCACTGGACTAGGGTTGAGGAGCGCGTCGGTTCCTGCGGATGTCGTAGCATGGACCATAGTATCGTCATGAGGTTTTTCTCGGTATTGTGAGTACGGGTGGGTCCCCCAACAACCGTTCGGATTGTTTGTTCGGGGTTATCTCCTCTAGCACTTTGGCTAAGGAGTCTACCCACAAGGCAGCGGAGGCAAGCGAATTTATTTAGTGGCGGTGCATGGTCACCATCGTCGGGTTTTGCGGCTTTTTATAAGATTTTCGATGAGCCCGATATCAGCCTTCTGCACCCTCGTGGCACTGTCGCTGCTGGTCCACAAGTGCATATTCGCCAGACCCGAGGGTCTGCTTATTTCGCGGCAGGCCTTCACCGAAGGTCGTTTCACTAACCGCCACCTGTGGACGCGCCGGGTAGCCAACAGCTACGCTAACGGGCACTCTATCTTCCCACGCTCGAGTAGGAATTTGAAACGCCAGGTGAATAAACTTCTTGTTTCAGGGGTCTGCTCTTATCCCCAGATGTTGCTTGTTCTTGCTCCCGATAATTGACGGTATACTTTACTGCACAACAGTTAGGATGGCCAATAAACGCGTTAACGCGGTCATATTTTTCATGTAACGAAGCTGAACCTGTGCGCAAACCTCAGAGCTTTGGGAATCGGCTTACAGCCTCCGTCACGTCTACTTGAGTAGGCCCAGGGAACCTTTGTTTGGGCTGCGGTAAAACCGAGTGTGGAAGTTTGAGAGGTTTCAGCTGGATCATCTGCAGAGAATAATGAAGGTGAAGTAGAACGAACACAGTTCAGACATTCCGATTTCGGGAATCCAGTGGAGCTTTGATGGGACGACAAAGTCATGTGAGAGTTCGCTAAAAGTGCACTCAGGGGAGTGGGAAAAGGATATACTTTGAAGGGTTGCATGCAATGTCTCACAAAGTAACCACTATTAATGAGATACCCTCACAGAAGACCGGAGGGTAGGATGAACATCAGCGGAGAAAGGTGTATCAATATGCGAAGACAATTGAACATATGGGCTAGTACGCAGAAGCGTCGAGAACGCGAAATTAGAATACCGAGGAACATTGATGCCAGTGGCAAACGCCTTCCCTAGCCCCCTTACTGCCGAAGAAAACCGCATTCCCAAATACTTCCGGCCGGATGTGGGCATATCAATCTCCAGGCGTACTTCTTGGACCAACTCCACTACCACTAACCGAACGGATCAAACTGCAGAACCTATGCAACCTCAGGCCAGGAAGTAAGAGCAGCGTCTGCGGTTCCAACGTGCGGGGCACCGAATGCAGTAGCGGCCGAACTGGGAACACGTCGGCTCGCCCCTAACCACAAATTTACCAAGTTCGATGTCTATGAAAACGTCACTTGGTAACCAGCTCGACATCTCCCACTGGACTACCCATCGGCATTTACCGTCACCCAAAACAACTCAAACTACACCACTCTAATATACCCTCAATTTAGGTGCACCATCAGACCTAGCAGCCCCATATTACGACCCACAAAGACCACTAATCAGCCCCAAAATTACAAGCTATATTTAGCAAAGATGGCTATTGTCGACTGCGACGAAGGAACTACGCAAAAATCCAATAAATTAATGGGCTGGGAGGAAGTAGTCCATTTGGCTCTAACTTAGCTTTGCAGCCCAGCTCGTGTGTACGAAGGTGATCTGCCGCGGAAGAGGATGAAGAGTTGTCTAGGACCTGACCTCCAACTCCCAGTACGCTTATAGAGGACATGTAACGGAAAGGGTCGTCAGTCGCAACATACACTACAAAATAACCATAGGAATCTCCCAAGAACCGGTATCCACCACTACCTGCCAGTAGCAGCTGATTGCTAATCTAACGGTTGGTTAGACCACATGCAGCGTTGTCGGTTACCTCGTCAGGCTTAGAGACCGACAGTTAATTCGGCGCGAGCGATAACGACCACCGGTTTCGGGAACTAGCAGTGTCTACAATGACTTGCCTTACAGTGAGACTTTAACGGCTTTGACAGCACGCCATTCGTACACCCCTTGTGTTCCTATTGCAATACACGGGATTGGAGATGACCTGGCTCTCGTGTCGATCCCTCCTGCGCACAATCCACTAGCCCCTCCCCCCCCCGATTAAACATCGGCAGGAGTTGTCATGCGGTTATAGTAAGGAACTGAAACATGCTCGTGAGTCCGGCAAACTGGATTACTCGATCGGTTGCAAACCACCAGAGCTGGGATGTTCAGGGTGCCATGACGTCTGAAAAGCGCATCACACATAGCCAGTTTGACCATCCACTGTATGTCTCACAGTATGGTAGGCATAGGATGGGGTGAATCGCGTGGTATGAATTAGCCTATGCTAATAGTAGACTTGTGCACCATCTATAGCGGCACTCTACCCTCCCGCACTCCCTGGGCCTGGTGGCAAGACTTGATCAGGACTACTGGAGGTGGGTTGGGCCGCAGCGACTGAGAAAACCTAAACAGCCAGACTACGCGTCCTACTGCTGAAAATTTTGAATGATACTTAAAAAAAGCGTATTCGTCTCTCTCTCACACACACACAAGATAGTTCAACTGTCGTAGTCCGACGATGTCCACCGTATGCTCCATGGAAGGGCGGAGCAGGGACGGTGACTTGCGAATGAATTAGTTTTAAATGATAGTAGCCTTGCACTGTAGCTAACGCACTCTCTCCTCCTCCCCCACCTGAACCCGGTGTCAAGACAGAGTCAAGGAGACCGGAGGTGGGAGAGGACGCAGGTGGCTGGCGCGGCTGGGTCCCCTAAGTCCTAGCCGCCCCCTAGGTGTGCCATCACACCTCCATATTCGGCATTTGTTATGGGAGCGCAACCCGAATGACGCATGCCGTGCCCTGATGTGGCCCCCGTGTTGGTCCAACGCATCTACCACGTGGCCCATTTAAGGGGGCACAGACACACACCGGCAGTTCGACCGTCGATTTCGACGATGTCCACCGTATGCTCCATGGAAGGGTGGAGCAGGGACGGTGACTTGCGCGTGAATTAGTTTTAAGTGATAGTAGCCTTGCGCTGCAGCTACCGCACTCTCTCCTCCTCCCCCACCTGAGCCCGGTGTCAAGACAGAGTCAAGAAGACCGGAGATGGGAGAGGGCGCAGGTGGCTGACAGGGCCGGAGCCGCCCCTGGGCGTGCCGACACACCTGGCTCGGATCCCACGGAGAGGGAGTGCCATAAAGGCAACATTAAGAAGGAACCATTGCAACCTGACTCTCATTCCGCCAGTCAGCCACTCCACACACAAAACACACATTGGGCTGACCACGCGGTCCGAGTTATCCCGTCAGTTGGCATCCTTCCAAGCCACGGCTTTTAGCGCACCGTGATAGGGTTCAAGCGCGTCAGATTGTTTTATAGTGAGGAAAATACGCTGAGCTCTCGACCTCACTCTCTCCCCACCCCACAATTAGACCACTGTCCGAGCCGGTCAGTTGTCTGATGCGGAAAGCAGGCGCAGCTGCTGGTGACTCGTCTACGTGTACTGGCGTACACGACCTGGCCCCCCAAACACAAGCACCAGGATTTCACACAACAGGCGGTTGAACGGCTTACATCTCACATGTGTGAGATAGCCAGAGGTCACGTTAGGAAGGAGCCATCGCAGCCTGACTCTCAGTCCGCCAGTCAGCCTCACAAAACACACATTGGGCTGACCACGCAGTCTGAGTTATCCCGTCAGTTGGCAACCTTCCAAGCCACGGCTTTTAGCGCACCGTGATAGTTTCAAGCGCGTCAGATTGTTTATAGTGAGGAACATGCGCTGAGCTGTCGACCTCACTCTCTCCCCAAATCCCACCATCAGACACTGTCCGAGCCGGTCAGTTGCCTGATGTGGGATTGGGCGCATTGGCTGACGGATCGGCGTAACCGTCTTCACTCGCCACAGCACGACCTGGCCCCCATAACACACACCAGGATTCACAAACTCCGGGATATGTAGCAGCCATCGCCGTCTGACTCCCCAGTCCACTGGTCAGCCACTCGACACACAGCACATACACTGAGCCGAAGGCGTGGTCTGGTGGAAGCGTCGGATTGGCAGATTTCCCAGCCACGGTTTCTAGGAAACCGTGATATACTCTGGTAAATGGTGATTGTGAGGGTGTTGTCGATGTATTGAGTGTAGGTAGTGTGCGCTGATGCAGCAGCCTGCGGTAGTTTACCGGAGGTTGTCGTGGAGGCGCATGTGTCCTAATAGGCCCATGCGGTGTGTAAATGTGCGGGAGCAGTGAGGGCAGTGAAGGCGGGCGCGTCGACTGTATGTCGGAGCCCAAGGCACTGGTTCACCAGTCTCCGTGCGATGGATTCGCAGGTGACCGACCAGGCCGATGCGTGAGTTGAAGTTTCGGGCGCAGTGTGGGCAGGAGAAATCGGTAGAGGCTGGGGGGATGTCATTCATGGTAGTGGGGGTGGCATGGGTGCTAAGAATGGCAGGAGCGGAGG
This sequence comes from Schistocephalus solidus, assembly GCA_017591395.1. Lineage (NCBI taxonomy): Eukaryota > Metazoa > Platyhelminthes > Cestoda > Diphyllobothriidea > Diphyllobothriidae > Schistocephalus > Schistocephalus solidus. The sequence continues at coordinate 16,593 of WEDG01007505.1, read as the reverse complement.
GTGTGCATGGTGTATCGGTGTTGTCAGCATTGTGGTGAATTCCGCTGTCATGGATGCGCATGTGACCGAATAGGCCCATGCGATGAGTGAATGCGCGAGGACAGTGAGGGCATTGGAGGCGACGATCTCTGCTGTGTGATGGTGCTCCAGGCACTGGCTCACCAGTCTCTGTACGATGTATTCGAAAGTGACCGACCAGGCCGATGCGTGAGGTGAATGTGCGGTCGCATTGAGTACAACTTAGGAGAGATTCCCCATCGCTGATGGTAGTGGTGGTGGTAGTGAAAGGCGGTGGTGGCTGGTGGGGGTAACAGGCGATGAGTAGATGGATGTGGTCTCTCTTTGATGGTGGGAGTATGGAATTGATGCCAGGAGTGAGGGTGGGAGTTAGAAGGAGGTTGGCAGAATTTGACGTAGAAATTGGAATTGTCGGATTGTTGGTGCATTGCGTCCGAAGATGTCCAAACAAGCCGATTCGCGCGCGGAAGATGCGTTGACAGCGCGGGCATGTTGGCAGGGCCTGGGCATTGGCGACTTTCATGCCGCTCTTTTGGCCTTGGCGGCGGCGATCCGGTTGGCCTCATAGATTGCTGAACCAGTCTTCACTGATCTTCTCCATGCCGGTCTATCCTGGGCGAGGTCCTCCCATGTCGCCGAGTTGATTTGCAGTTGCTTCAGCGATTTCTTCAAAGTGTCCTTGTAGCGTCGTTTTTGACCTCCCTGCCGGCGAGAACCCGTAGCGACATCTCAGTAGAAAAGTCGTTTGGGTAGTCGCTCGTCGTCCATTCTTACCAGGTGGCCGCTCCATCGCAGTTGCACTTGCCTCAGCAAGGCATGGATGCTGAGGATTCCGGTCCGCTCGTTGACTTCCGTGTCCGGGAAACTGTCTTGCCATCTCAGCTTGAGTATTCTGCGGAGGCAGCTGAGATGAAAGTGATTCAGCTTCCTGGCTTGGTTCGAGTAGACGGTCTAGGTCTCCGTTCCGTAAAGGAGTGTCGTCAAGACGCCGGCCTTGTACATCTTCAGTTTGGTCTTCAGGTGAATACCGTGGGGATTCCACACGGAGGCCTGCAGCCGGCCGAAGACCTGACTAGCTTTGGAGATCCGTTAGGCAACCTCGTCATCGATTCTCGTGTTGCGCGACATCGTGCTTCTAGATAAGCGAAGGTTTCCACGTTTTTGAGTTGAGCACCGTTGACATTGATTCGAGGAGCATTGTATTCCGCGCTGGGTGGCGGCTGGTGCATGACAACCCTTTCAGCTGTACTGATTGTTAGTCCAAAATCGGCGCAGCCTTCGGCGAAGACGTCCATGCTCCTTTGCATGTCCTCCTCCGTCACGGTGTTAAGGGCGCAGTCGTCCGCGAAGAGCAAGTCATGGACTGTAGTCGTAGACACGCGCGTTGGAGCCTGCATACGCCGACTATTGAGAAGGTGCCCGTCAGTTCTGTAGGCGATGCGGATACCAGGCTGCTCATCACGGTAGGCGTCCATCAGCATAGCCAAGAACATGAGACTGAAGAGGGTTGGGGGCAGTACGCAGCCCTGCTTCACTCCGTTGGTCGCTGCAAAATGCTTCGGATACCGTCCGTTGTCAGTGACGCGCGCCGTCATCCCGTCATGAAGCTGACGCACCATGTGCGTGAACCGCTCAGGACAACCAAATTTCTGCATGACTTTCCACAGTCCGTCACGATTCACTGTGTCAAAGGCTTTCGTTAGATCCACGAAGGTAGTGTATAGGTGGGTTCGCATCTCCTGAAACTTCTCTTGTAGCTGGCGGGCGGCAAAGATCATATCGGATGTTCCGCGGTTTCGGCGGAAGCCACATTGACTTTGCGGGAGCAGACCCTGCTCTAGGTGACCGTTAAGACGATTGAAAAGGATACGGGCGAAGATCTTCCCGGCGATGTTGAGCAACGAGATGCCTCTGTGATTATCACAGAGTTGCCGGTTCCCCTTCCGTTTGTAGAGATGGACGATGGTCGCGTCTTTGAAATCCTGAGGAACTTGTCCTTGGCGCCACATCTCCTGGAAGAGTGTTGTCAGTTCTGCCATCAGCCGGGGCCCACCGTGCTTGTAGACTTCCGGTGGGATTGCGTCGGATCCCGGTGCTTTACCGCTGGAAATCTGCTGCACTGCCCGGATGGTTTATGGTATGGAAGGCGGCAGATCCAGGTCATTGTTCGTGTTCACTTGAGGGAGCCGGTCGATGGCAGCATCGGAGATGGCTGATGAGCAATTAAGGACATTTCTGAAGTGCTCGGCCCAGCGCTTCAGAATTTGCGATTTCTCTGTCAGCAGTGTTGTGCCGTCAGAGCTGAGCAGCGGTGCAGACCCCTTGATACACGGGCCGTAGATGACTTTGAAAAAGTTTTTAATTTCATTGCGGTCCACATACCCCTGGATTTCCTCAGCCTTTCGGATCATCCAGCATCTCCTGCAGCCGTTGTTGTACAAGGCGCCGGCATCTGAAAAAGGCTGCTTTGGTGGCGTCAGTCAGAAGGTCCATGTAGGCTTTGTGTAGTCTATTCTTCTCCGCGAGTAAGTTGCTGATGTCGGCATCATTGTCGTCAAACCAGTCCTGGTGTCGAAGGTGTGCGCATCCGAGTACACCGAGGGCGGTGGACTGGATAACATTTCGCAGTTGACACCATCGTGTCTCCACGGTAGCGGTATCATCTGGAGCATGCAGGTCCTCCAGTTTCTCGGTTATTTGGTTGCTGAAATCAAAACAGTGAGCAGGCAAATTTAATAAAAGAGTATTTAACTTACATGGCGGCTTCTTACCTTGGAGCCTTCGTCGGGGTTGCAGTCGGAGCCTCATCTGGGAGATGACGAGGCGGTGATCTGTCCAACCATCGGCATCGCGGATCGCCTTGGTTACCAGCACGTCCTGTCGATCTCGCCTCCGGACGAGAACATAGTCCAGCAGATGCCAGCGCCGCGACCGAGGGTGCATCCACGTGGCCTTCTCCCGCGTCGGAAGGCGAAAGAAGGTGTTGGTCAGCAGGAGACGGTGTTCCGCACACGTGCGCAGAAGAAGGAGGCCGTTATCGTTGCAGCTTCTGAGACCGTGGGGACCCAGCACTCCCTGCCAGGCAGCGTAGTCCGTCCCGACGCGGGGATTGAAGTCACCAAAAACAATTAACTTGTCCTCTTTCGACACAGTCGCCAGCAAGGCGTGCAGGTCCTCATAGAATTTGTCCTTCGCCGCATCAGAACTCGTCATTGGGGGAGCGTAGGCGCTGATGATGGTGGCGAACTGGTCTCCCTGAAGAGGCAGGCGGATGCTCATCAGGCGATAATTGATACTCTGCGGCAGACAGGGCAGACGTCCCACGATGTCGTTACGGATGGCAAAGGCCACACCAGCGTCGCGTCGCTCTGCCTTTGGCCGGCCGCTCCAGAAGAAGGTGTAGCCGGCCCCCACCTCCTCCAGCTGACCCTGCTCAGAGAATCGGGTCTCGCTGAGAGCAGCAATGTCCACCTTGTAGCGCGCCAGTTCCCGAGCGACTAGCACCGTCCTCCGTTCCGGCCGGTTGCTCCTAGGATTGTCTAAAAGGGAGCGAACATTCCAGGCTGCTAGTGTGAGTGGACTCACCCGAGCAGCCTGGAGAGTATGGCGAGGGGATGAGGACGGGGGGTATTGTTGTTTGTTTGAGTTTTACGACCGCGTAGTTTGTGATCTGCGAGCCGCGGCCGGCTGCAGAAGACGTGAGACCCAGCATTTTTAGGGCACATTTTCTAGCCCCTTCCTCCGCGAGGAGGCAAGCAGTGCTATCCCTAAATAGGGCTGCTCGGACATCCCAGACGGCTGCCGAACTCCACTATGGGTCACGGATTTGTTTTAGTGGGAGAACGACCCGAGTTAGTCTGAGCCACCTACGGGGTTGCTGTCGCCCCCACCGGAGGACTTTTTGAGAGGGGGGAGGTGGGAAGTTCGGGAGTCAGACATACCGGGTGTGGAGGCACACACAACACCAGAGACCCTCACACCGGAGACACGCACACACACGTCTGGTCCGCGCATGGATCATTTTTTCCACCGAAACAAATGGACGATTTATATCCCATCCAAGTGAGAATTCCATTACGGTAGGAAAGGAGAAATGTGATCGAAGAATAAAATGTTATCACTAGAACATGGTGTTTATTAGCCTGACGTTTCAGATTCTCTCTCAAACCCATCGTCAGGGACAGTTGCTGTTTCTATATGTGATTGACCTATCATTTTTGCTATTGCTAAAGTAAGATGGGATAAGCGTAGGAGATAACAATATAGAAAGCACTCTGGCACCCTTCCTACAGGTAGTCGGAGCACCGGCTGAAGCATACACAAAACAACTTCGTCGGTTTTCGGAAACAGAATCCATTGTCCGGTAGCCGAAAAAAAAAACCCTCAAGCAAGTCATTGGACGAAACGTGATGGGGAGACTAGCGGAGCCGTCATAAGTTCGTCCTCACGCCCCCACCATACAGGGAGGTAAAAATTTCAGAAATATGAGAAGCTGACCACATTTCAAAATAAATGGCTTCATGATAACCAAGGACAGCATGTTTCTGGGAGAAAGGACGATGCAATTGTTCTAAGACAGCAGTCTAAAGTTACACCTACCTCTCAGTTTTGACTGCTTACCCAGCCACCTCTGAGTTAACTGACTTATAAAGAACCGGTTCACGTTTCACATCCGGTTCGTTGGTGCTGTTTAGCAAAACGCGGCCCATCTGGCTTGCTCTCTAGAGACGGAATTCCTCTTAAGAATACACATGAGAATACTGATGACCTTTAAATAAATGCAAACTATAGCATTTGTAGTGCATGGTTGAAGTGATTGATTATCAAGGTAAAACGTTTCACGCAATTTACCTCGCAATTCTTAGACTGCAGATCGAGGAGAGAGACTACACCAGATTCGGTGCAGGATATGAAGCGATTGGCAAAGGGAGCTGCATCGACGCTGACAAGTCTCCCAGGTGTAGAACGTCTGTGGACGTACTGTCGTAGCGTTTTGATATCAAGTAGGACAAAGTGGTCATCCGAAGCTGCGAGGATAGACTCAACGCTGTGGATAGCGGCCAGGAAAGCATGATCTTTAAAGTAGCACTTGTGCGAGCAACGAAACATTTTATCGTCTATGCAAAGAGATAAGACAAACGTAGAGAGACCTTGATATAGAAGAAAGAGCCCATTGTTTAAAAAAAGGTAGAAATCTCCTCCATGGACTTCAATTAAATCGCAAACTGGACTTCCGAAAACATGCTCAAAGAACTCTAAAATCACAACGCAATCTCAGAAGATGGAAGTGGCATTAAGAAGCACTCACTAAAAGAGGGCGGATTAAATTTAAGAAGGATATTACAGCAATATTAAATATGTATAAAACCACACATATATGCAGATAAAGGTGTACCGACAAAGAAAAGGGAGACTGAGGTGGCCATGCACGACTTAGTAACTGTCGTCGGTCAGCCTTATCTAAACTCTCGTTTGCGGGATTTGACCAGGAACCCGCGTTCCTCGATCGTTGAGCATTAATGATTCCAACGCTCCTCTCATTGAGACACAGGCTCGGTGTCCTGCCGACTGTGATCAGCAATATTAAGTATGGTAGGAGGGAGTTCACCGATCAGATTATAGGTGCAGAGGGTCGCACAGCGACCACTAGTATATGCAGATAAGAGGCTACTGACGGGGAGAAGGAAAAGAGACAGTGAAAGTTAAAACTGAAATGGTCATTTCGGGCTTATTAGTCGCTGCCAGTCAGCCAAACCCTGAAAACTCAATGATTAAACGATCCCGGCTCGGATCCCAGGTACCTCAGACATGGCATCGGGTACGGTTGGCTAATAAGTGAGAAATGGTCATCGTAGTTTTCCTTGTGTTTAGCGATACGCCTTCCATCTTTTTCTTCCTGTACTGTGAATTAAAGTTTAATGAAAATCGAGTTCAACTAAGATTTAGAGGTCTCTTGCACGTCTTGCTGATAGAAGCGAACAGGCGAGTTCCAGGAAACAGTTCAGAATAAGATGCGATCGCTCAAACAATAAGTTCATTGGCCATACGTTTCGGGTTCCCACTCGAACCCATAACCAGAGACAGAGAAGGTGGAAAAAGCACAGGATTTATAGGGCACTTGTCAGTCCATACCCGAGGCGTTAATTGCCATGATTATATCACCTTTGTGGATTTCTGGCGTGACGATTACTCAGCTATTTGCCTCGCCATCACCATGATTACCGGTCACCTGCAGCCTCTCCGCAGGGCTCAGGCAACTTTGCAGGATAGAATATGTAAGCGGAAGGTCTTTGCAATTTTTCATTGAATGCGGGCCGGAGACCCATGAATCAAGCAGTTCACGGCTCACGCGTTTGTCAGCTCGTGCGCGAAGTCGGTCTTGTCAAACTTAAAGGTATGGCCGGGTCCCGTCGATTGAATCGCGATCTGGGAGGTAGCGTCATTCCTTCTCACTGCTGCTACATGCTCTGCCATTCGCGTTCGGAATAGTCTCCAAGTTTCTTCGGCGAAGTTACTTTGTTCACAACTGCACCATATGCGATAAGTGACTCAAGACATTTCCTACCTTAGCAGTGCCCTATACATGCTTGTATCATCATCAATCACGGCAACAGCGAGTCAAATTGAGGAGTAATAGTCACGCCAAGACGGAAGAGCAGTCATCGCAGCAACCACGACCCCAAGCGATGAACCCAAGTACTGTCACATATAGTAGGCACGTGATTGTCTAGTAGCTGTGTTCTATAAGTACTGCGCACTTTGTGTTCCTATTAGCCCTTTCTGCAGCTGTTTTCCATGACGAGGTCGAATGAGAATCCAAAACGTCAGGGCAAGAAACTTCCTGTTCCAGCGATCGTATCTTGTTCTTCTGAATGGAAAAGGTGTCATCTACGTAGCGCATTCACAAGGTTGACTCGTGGGACTGGAAGACACAAGTTCCGAATTCCTAAAAATTCGGCTCTGAAATGGGGGCAGGCATCGGGGATTCCCTGCCTTTGCTCTTTAACATGACCGATAGACATGAACTATGTGTTCTACCTTATGTCTCCTTAAAATGCTTTCTCTCTTCATTGCAACTTTTATACACCTCTTATGGTCAATTCTTTAAGGGTGATGATGATGTACATACAGACGGCCTCAAATGATAATACTACTTCTTAGTAGGTTGGAGTGACGCCTTCAAGTTCTTTTTTTCAGGAAAATCGCCAACGTTTAGAAACAAACACAACAATGCCTGGGTTCTCATCTGTCAGAAGGCTGTCGTATAAACAGATTCAAATGCATCAGCACGCGCAAACACAATAGACGCGCATCCGTCGGGTTTTATTGATGCACTAGAAGCGAATCTCAAAAAAAGGAAGACTACCTCAGATGCAAAGAGCTTAATTTGTCAGTGAGCTGCCCTTTTTCACATATCCTAAAGGCCATGTCGATTTCCGCAGCTGGAATAAAATCCATTAAAAAAATTAAAACATGGATGAGAAAGTTGAGATTGTTCCAGCGCAGCAAAGAAGGGCAACCACCGTAGCTGCAACTCAAGCTTTAGTAAACAAGGAATGGACACGCAATAACTGAAAACGACAGAGGGTTGAATCTCAGCAGCTCGCACCTCGGCGTGCCACGACACGCACACCCCTCTATTTGTTATGGGTACGCATTACCAACAGCGCCTGCCATGTCTGACAACCTGTTCATCCAGCGTATCTACTGCATGAACCATTGCAAGGGCACGACACAGTAACCACCCGTTATGCCAAAAAAACGTAGCTGCATGGGGTCTTCCTACAAAAGAGAGCAGGCAGTCGTTACCGCAAGGCAAGTGACAAAGAGGGTAAACTGTATTGCCTTTCGACTGACGTTCAGTTCCAATGAACCCAAAAAGTTAATTGCCTCTCCCAGCCTTGAGGCGGCAATAACACGCCCGGTCTTGAGACCTAAGAACCTTCCGTCACAAGACGGAACTGTCAACCTTGTCAATCACGCCCAGGGCAGATCCTATAAAACGACCTATAATGGGGAGGCCGGTAGACAACTGAAGACCCACATGCGTGGACACACAAACAATGACAAGGATGAACCAGCTCTCGCTCTTTGTGGAACACTACGCAGTCACTGTTACATGCCTCCGTCTTGCCAGGGTGCCTAAACTCGGGGCCGAAGAAAAGAGCAAAAAGCCAGAAAAAAGCTAGAAGTATGGCATACCGTACCAACTGATACCAACCGCTGTGCGGCTTTTGCAGTGGCGTCCTAAGATAGCAGCTGAATGAGCCAAAGCTAGACTGGACGCGTTCGAATACGAACCCAGGACGGGCGTGACCGCATATCAGGCGGAGGGAAAAGCGGTAACACAAACCCATAATACCGTCTGTTCAGTCTAGTCACGGGTTGCCGTGAAGGCAGATTATGAAGATCTACAGCTAGATATGAACAGAGGCGTCCGCAGAAACTTTAGAAACACCGGCAACAGGTGCGCGGACAGGAGCAAACGCGGGACAATTACGAGCTACATAGGTCTCGGACAACTAATGTGGGCAACACAGCCGAGAGCAATGGTTACTGTCATCTTGAGGTCGTCCACTTGTGGCTCAAGGTAGAGCCATCGTGGGCAGTCGCATAGCGACCAGAAATGTATGCTAAAGCAAGTTTCTACAACGACAAAGGAAACCGGGATGGTTATTTATTGCTTATTAGCCGTCTTCAGCCAGCCTTACCTGAGGTTTGGAGGTGGGGGAGGGGGCACCTTAGGTTCGAACCCGTGATTTTGATTATCGGCTCGTTGTCTTGTCGCGTGTAATGGGCGCTCACCGATCCAGTTGCGGCTCAACCTAGAGCCAGCGTTTGCGATCAATGATATTTATTACCTGGAAGCAAAATCCCACGATAATTCAGACAGACCAGGATATTGGCTTTTGAATGCTAATCTTTTCGGCCGTCTGCAAAGACCGCACTCAAAAAATGACTAATCAAGTAGTATGAATTTTTACTGATTTCCAATGACCTTATCAAAGAAAAATATTTTTGCAATTTTTTCGCAGAAAATAATGTTTATTTTTTAATTTTAAAACTCCAAACGGGGTGTTGAGGTTTTTAAAAAATTCTGATAACCGACTAATTTTTAGCCCAATCCACATTTGCATTTGCATTTAGATTTTTAAGCCTGAAAGCCGTATACTTTCCGTGTAAGGAATAGCATTAACTTATCTATGCCAGCAAGAAGAGATCATATAGTACCCAAAAGTTTTGCAATGGATGTTAAGATCATTTGGTCTATCCATTAAGTAGATAAATAGGACGCGATTTGAATGGACACTGTACGGCCTCTTAATTAGAAACTTTTAGAAACCAAAAGACAGCCCCTCTTCGAGCATAAAATATGACGAAGATGTAACTGGTTATTAACAAAGCATAAGAGACAAATAAATATGAATTTATAAGTGTATCGAAAACCAATATAAAATGCACACTTCATAAGTAGTCATCTTCCATTGTGGTTTTTGTAGGCATTCGAAAATAAGTGCATTCCAGCGACTCTGAAACTTGATGACATGAGCTAAAAGAAGATCGACCTTACAACGCCACTTAAAAATCTTTCCTAGTCGAAAACCCGTTTAAGAAGTTCGGTTAACAACTCATAAGATCAGTCACCATATATCCCAAATTTTGGCAGGCTACACAGTCTCGCGCAGTGGCAGCAGGCTTACCTGTCACTACTCAAAGGCACTTGAGATTTTTTCTGAAAACGTCCCGCCTGACACTGTCAAAAAACGCTGTAAAGAACGATAAACGACCCTTAAGTAAATCAGGTTGCAGCCATCGTCATCGTGACCGATCTGAGGGCTTTTCATGAGCGTCCGCAGGGCGAAAAAAATCTGCATCAAAGATCTGCCGGATGTATTTAGAAGATGACGTTAAGGAAATTGAGAGGACGTAAACTTTACATCTCAAGCGGCATGTCTAAGAAATTTGAATAACGACAAGTCTCCCGGCTATTTTATGATGGTAGCCTGTCCTATGTGATCTTCTCAAGAGGTGGTGCAATAAAGAGCATGTACGTATCCCAGCCATAGCTAGACGCTTTTAGCCTGTTTCCGCCGCCCTGGGTCATCCTATACAGATTTTCATGAATCAACCGGCTTGCTTGTCTACAGAAACCCTGGACAGAAACGATCTGAGGCAATAACGATGTGCAGGGCTTTCAGCGAATAACGTGATAATCAAACTCTTTCAGGCCTACATGGCTTTACAGCTTCTGCACGATTTTTTCAGGGGAATGGTAGTCACAAATGCACGGACTGGACTCTTCGTCAACCGATAAGGGACCCCAATATGGCGACTGAAAATGACGGCAACTGTTAGCAGACGTGTGAGACTGGCCTGTAGGAGCTTAAGTATATATGCAAAATAGTCTCCCGACGAATTAACACAAAAGAACATGTGAGGAAACCTCAAAAAACTCGAGAAAATAAAGGTAGTGCACGCAGAAGCGGTTATAGCATAAGATTTAAAACAAAATTTGAAAAAAAATCAACACAAGGGATCAATTATGAACAAATAAATACTGTATCATTCACAAGTTCAGAAAACTAAACTGTGTTAGCGGAATTCTCCTGCCATTTCGGTAGATGAAAAATAGTCAGGCCTATTCGCGGGAAGATAATTATGTCGGTCGTCAGGACGTTTCCTATTGGTCGTTCGTAGACCTGTGTGCCGGTAAATATTTCTGCTTTACGAGAGTGATGATGGCAATGGCGGCCGATGATCCAGTGACCCGATACATATAAAAGATGTCTTTATGGCCACTATTTCATATCCTTTGTTGGATAAGAAGACGTTCTGATTAACTTTAGGGCACGGGCTATAATTTAAAGCCAGTGGATGAATACAAATTTCTAGTAGGAAGATCTACTATATACGTTTTTTTTTCTATGGGCCTATATACGTGTCCATGCTGAATACAACTCGTTATTATAGTCAAGATATCAATTGCCTAGTATTTCATGTACAATCGTATCTGCTTTAATGCGTTCTTCAGCATAATGCCCTTATCGGTTGACGAAGGGCCCTGACCGGGCAGTTGTGACTACCATTCCCCTGAAAAGAGCATACAGAAGCTGTTAAGCCATATAGGTCTAAACATTTTCCCGCCTTTTGTTCCGTCTCTCCAGTTTTCTTCACCACCACCAAATTATCATTTTTTATAAATACTGACGAGCGTAACCTGCGCTCAGGAATACGCTCAGTTTAGATTCACTCCATGTGAGATCAGTTGTAGATAAGATGGCTGAGCGGAGAACAGTAACATTCGAGCTTGATGCATATGTGCTGCGCATCACTGAATCCTGTGCTCACTCTCTTTTTTCTGACTCTACGTTTGCCAAAGTTAATTTAAATTTGTACTGACAAAACCGCGCTGGAAAACGTGGTGGTGGTTGCCTTCATTATATTAAGTCATCCTTTGTATTTTTCCTTTTCAGCTGAAAATTTTGACCTTTTCTGGAAATGGATACTTCGATTCAGATATCCTCCCGCACAATAAAAAGCGGTCATTGGCTGTGACTTTAATCCTCCGTGTTATTCTGGCAATGAAAGTGATCTCTGTGACCTACTTGAAAAAAGACCCAGAGACTCAATTTGATGTCAGAATAATCGTAGGTGATTTAAATCTACCAGACATTGACAGACAGGCAAATTCCTCTCCACCAACACTTCAGAAATTGTTCAATACTATTAACTTTTCAAACTTATCGTACCCGGGGAGTTCAGTGACTTGAAATCACAGCATTTTAGATTTAATTTTTACAAATGATTTGCGCCCTCTATGAATTTTCATGGGTATCTCTACTGTCTCCTCTTTGTTTTGAACCTATTGTCCATGATGAGTTCCTCCTCTCTCACCTCCACTGCATCGCCAACTCTTGACAACCTTGATAATTTCCTCCGATTTTGCAACACCGACGATGGTCTGCAGGTTCAGTTGATGATCAAGGTGGGTTCTAACGCTTTTGCCTCTTTGATTGGTGAACTATGCAGTCAGCAAGGTCGCATCTCGATGATGACCTCATGACCTCTACTGTCCTCTCTTCGTTTTGACCCTGGTGTTCACAATGAGTTCATCCTCTCTCACCTCCACTGGTGGTTACAAACAGTAGCTCTGACTGCTATTTAATCTCTCACACGACAAGGAGCGTTCCGATCCCTCATACGTTGCGAGCAACTTCGCAATACTTCCCATTTCATCTAGCTATACATTTTTAAATGAAGCCGTTTTTTCTCCAATTTTTTTAAATTGGTAGCTCGCCGAACTCCGACTCCAATATTACCGTAGGAGTTTTTTTACTGCTTTTTTTTCTAAATCACCGTATATGTCAAAAATTGTTGACTATTGTTTTAAAAATGGCAAATCTTTCTGAATCAGATATACCTACCATACTACTCATTTATGACGTTCATATGGTGCTTACATAGTGCAGCAATTATCCACTTTTACATTTATTTATACCGTGATACTAAGTTTGTAATGACGGGCTCTCTGGGCCTTAAATATACAATTTATAATTATTATGCATAAGTGATCACGCACTAATTCACTGTTGATTTTCAGTCTCCCTTTCTAAAAATCCTGAGGTAAAATGCAGTCACCTCGACTTTGTTAATACAAGCCATGAATCAATAAATTATTTCGTAAGCACTCAAGATTGGCATAGCATATTTTCAATCAACGATCCAAACTATTTCCATGAGCTATTACAGAGTCTTACAGAAAAAATGTAGACTTTTATCCCACTCAAGATTTTTAATTCAAATACAACCTCTTATTCTGTTCTATTTTTGAGTCAAGTCACTTTAAGTCACTTTATTGAGAGAAGTAGGCTTTCGCCCTTGAGCTCCCTATTCACATGCAAAAATGTCAATAGTACAAACGTTTACAGTGATATATCTGACAAATGAAAATGTAGGGTCATCGATATGTGTGGGCCAGGCGCAACCTGCCAAGTGAGATCGAACAAATACCCCGTAGGTTTTTCGGAAGAGTTTCTTATCAATCTGCACAAATCCACGTCTGAGCGCAAATAAGACCTGTGTAGCGCGTTTAGCTGCCTTTAAACACTGTGAAGATGGTTTAAGTGAGGAGTTTATTAGAACACCGAGGTCCTTCTGTTCCTCAACAATTGAGAGGGGCTGCCCATTGAGAATTTATTGGTAGGAATCATCCTCCTCACTGGTCCTTCTGGTACGCAGTCTTAGGACCACACACTTCCCGACGTTAAAATTTAAGAGCCAACGAGCAGACCAGCTGCTAAGACGGTTGAGATCCTCTTGAAGTGCGTGGCTATCGAAAAACAGATCTGATAACCCTCCACAATTTAACATCATCTGCAAACATGATGGCGCTGCAATCCAGATCGTCGACACAGTCGTTGATGTACACTAAAAAGAGTAACGGTCCTAATACCTAGCCTTAGGGGACACCACGTAGAACCGGAGTAGGTGTTGACTTCGAGGTATCGACGCACACAGTTTGCAATCTATCTGTAAGAAAGTCTGCGATCCATATCAGCAGCATTCCTCTTAAGCCGATTTCAGATAACTTGAAGATGAGACGTTTGTTTGGGACACTGTCAAACGCCTTCTTGAAATCAGTGTATATGACGTCAACCCTACCATGTTCGTCCAGTGCACGAGTCCACTACTCTGTTGAGAGTAATAAACTAGAAAGACAGGAGCGATTCTATCTGAAGCCATGCTGGAGATCTGAGAGTAATTGGTTTTCCTCAAGGAACTTCATGGTTGCTTTCTTGATGATTGATTCCATTATTTTACAGCAAATGGAGGTAAGGCTGACAGGCCGATCATTGTTGACATGAGATCGAGCACCACTCTTGTATATGGGGTATATATTTGCTGCCTTCCATTCGGATGGCAGTTGCCCTAATTCAAATGACGAACTAAATATATGCGCTAGTGGTTTTGACAGTTCGCTGGCCAGCTCTTTCAAGAACTTGGCCGGTATATCGTCCGGACCAGATGACTTTACTTCTTTCAGATTTTCGCAGTTCTAGTTCCACGAGAGGTTCCTGGAAGATTAAATATTCAAGCACTGGACCGGCGTCTATAACAGCACTGTTGACGTGGTCAAGCTGAAGTACCGGTTCTCTAGTGAAAACCGAGGCAAAAACCCGACCTAAGTACTCGGCTTTGTCGAAATTTTAAACGACTTCAACACCATTCCCATCCACATGAGTACTGCTACTGGGTCCTTGTTTTTTTAGTCGGCTATTGATATAATGGAATAAAATTTTGGTTTATATTCAGCCTGTTGAATAATTCTTGATTCATAGTTCTTCCTTGGCTGGCGGATCATTCTTTTTAAAGCGTTTCTTTGACGACGAAATTCTTTGAGATGCTCTGCTGACCATGTTTGCCTGAATACCTTCCATTTTTTATTCTTCTTCTTTAGCTGCCTGTTAAGTTCTCTTGTTAACCAGGCGGGGCGACTATTCTTTTTTGCACCTTCACTGGACAAAAGCGTTCAATCAGATCGAGTGAGACTGTCTTAAATGATCGCCAGTCATCCTCTGGATTCCCTTTCGGCAATACATACTTAACAAATTACGAAAGCAACTTAACGATCCGTCTAAAAGATATTTTTTAATTCACTTAACGATGAAACAAATAATAGTTGTATTAAATGCACGTTTACAGGCATTGTCAGATGAAATATTCAGTAGGTAGAGGCTGGCAGTGTAAAAAAACTCCTGAATATATATCATTATAAGTGCTTTTCCTATATAATGTTATTCAGGAGAAAAAACTGCCGCCTGTAAGGATGAAAGCAATTCAGATCTGGGAAGGGCTAACACAATTGCAGTCTGTATGCAGTCTCTCTGTCTTTGCTAGGAACCGGGATTCTGCCCCAGACGAGAAAGCATCCGTGTACGGTCTCTCACCGTGTCGGCCAAGAAGTCAACGGGTGCAGGCTGCAGAGACGGTGCCGCATCCCCAAAGTAACACCTGGGATCGGGTACAGATGCCGCGCACTCTTTCGAACAGGAAAACAGATTCTACCGTGTCGGTGCCCAGAATTCGTGGAAACTGTTCTGAATGCAAAAAACATGTAATATTTATCTTAAACAAAGAATAACTCGGCTGGACTTTTATATTATGGGGAAGTTTATTCCACATGGCTATGGCGTTTACCGAAAAGAACCATTGATACTTAACTGTGCGAGCTAATGGAAGAAATAAAAAGACATTGCAATGACTGCTGCGCCGAGGATGGTCAAGCTGCCTCACAGTGATAAGGGGATTAAATGTACGACTATTCAAAATATTTGAATTATCATTGAAAATTAGGGTCGCGCGAGTGTAGGGCACTAACTTATGCCAATTCATCCAAAATCTGTTGTTCAAGACATTCATGTGCGGTCATCGGCTAAGCATCTGAATGTTACTTTGCCTTTAATAGACAGAAACAAAATTTCGTTACCGAGGATCTGGGCAAAGTATGATTTTTAAATTCATTTTTGCCAACCACTTTACTATTGAAGCTAGCCTCACTCCCTCAATTCATCTGCTTTCGAATTCAAATTCACTTCAAAAAACCATTGATTTCTCGCCTTCAAGTATTCAAAACGAAATAGCTCACGTAAAAATTATCATTCGGTTGGAACTGATAACATTCTTCACTCCCTTATTTAACAGTCAATAGATTTTCCATCGATACTGAGCCAATCATTCTCAGTATTTCTAGAAAACGGTTTTCTTCTCCGATTATTCGGAAACGTTTATTATAATTCCAGTTTTTAAATCTGGTTCCCACTGTGGCATTCATAACTATCCCGGTGTTGATAAAATGCCCTCTCTTGCTAACCTCTTCTCAAAACTAATTGCAAAACAATTAACGGATTTTGTGCACAAGTAATCAAATTCTTAACTCCTCCCAAAATGACTTTTTACCGGACTGATCTTATGAAACATGCCACATGTCTTTTCTAAATCAACTAATATATCTTCGTAATGAGCGTCTATCAGTAGTAGTTATATTTTTTGATCTAAGTAAGTCATTTGATATAGTACTTCGTAGGCGACTTCTAGTTTAAATAGAGGCAACAGGATTTAATAGTCCCCTTACGGACTATATTACATCATAGCTATCTGATCGAAAAGGCAAAAAAATGTTTTAGTGGGATCCTCATACTTAACTGCTACCCCGATTGTGATTGGTGTAATTTAAGGCACCATGCTATGTCCTCTTTTAATGTTGCTTGAAATTAATGATATTGCATCGAAAGTTAAACCTTCTCAAGCAGTTATTTATGCTGATGAACTCAAATGCGTGTATTCCTTCTCTTAATTGAAGACCGAACGATACCTAGAGCAAATTCATTTAGACTTAGACCCCCTTTTTTGCGTGTCGCTCCACATGGCGAGTGGAGTTCTCACATTCTTAATGTCGCTACATGAGTTTTGGGCCTGCAAAACTGTCGCAACCTGTTATTTTTAAGGGCTGTGCTATGACTGAATGTGCCTTCCTCGAGGACTTTGGTTTAAGCTACACCAATAAATAAGATCTTT
>WEDG01007504.1:0-13024 GCA_017591395.1 Schistocephalus solidus | reverse complement strand
CGGTCCAACACTTCTTCACGAAATGAATTTTATCGTTGGAGCACCGTAATCCGTCGTATCAAAAACGCTGTGGGCTTGTTAACATTGATCCCTTATGGTTTCGCCGAGTTCAGAAGGGACTATTTTTGCTTTTTTAGCTTTTGAATAATCGTACATTTAATCCCCCTTATCACTGTGAGGCAGCTTGACCATCCTCGGCGCAGCAGTCATCGCAATGTCTTTTTTTATTTCTTCCATTAGCTCGCACAGTTAAGTATCGACGGTTCTTTTCGATAAACGCCATGGCCATGTGGAATAAACTTCCCCATAATATAAAAAGTCCAACGGAGTTATTCTTTTGTTTAAGATTACCATTACCAGTTTTTTTGCATTCATAACAGTTTCCAAGAATTCTGGGCGCCGACACGGTAGAATCTGTTTTTCCTGGTCGACGGAGTGCGCGGCATCTGAACTCGATCCCAGGTGTTACCTTGAGGGATACGGCACCGTCTCTGCAGCCTGCACCCGTTGACTTCTTTGGCAGACAGTGAGCGACCGTACACGGATGCTTTCTTGCCTGAGGCAGAATCCCGGTTCCTAGCAAAGACAGAGACTGCATACAGACAGCAATTGTGTTAGCCCTTCCCTGATCTGAATTGATATCATCCTTACAGGCGGCATTTTTTTCTCCTGAATAACAGGAAAATAGGAAAAACACTTATAATGATATATATTGAGGAGTTTTTTTTCACTGCCAGCCTCTACCCACTGAATATTTCACCTGACAATGCCTGTAAACCGGTATCAAATACAACTATTATTATGATTATTATTATTATCTCCGAGGTCACCCACTGAAACTGCGTGTCCAGCAGGCGAGACTGGATGTGCGCAAGTTCTTCTTCTCTGTCAGAGTGGTTAAACCATGGAATGCCCTCCCCGAAGACGTTGTAATCTCACCATCGCTGGAAAGCTTTAAAAGGAACCTTGACAGTTTTATGTTCCGCAACGAGCCTGAGCGATGAGGAATTTGTCTTAACCCTCGAGAGTCGTGCACCTCTTGTCATATTTTATGACCGCCTTTTGTACCTTTGCAACCCACATGGTTTCTCTGTATACCGCACTTAATTTTACGTTACAAATAGGGTACTCAAAGGCCCATGCCTATTTCCCTCAATAAAGTGAATTGAATTGAAAAAAATGATACAAAAAAGGGTGAAGTTTAAAAGCACGTCGAATTTGAAGCACCGAAGACGAAGAATTCGAAGTCAAAAAGGGCCAAGAAGCTTTCACAAAAAAGTGGTTTGAACTCCGGAAAAAGCTCGCTCTTACCGATAGATGCTCAAGTGCAATCCTCTGTTGGTTATACAGTAGCAAGTGGACGACTAATTGGCAAAGTTTCCAAAAGGGGTTTGCCATTAACTTTAGGAATAGTTGCTCATACTGACGCAAATAACATCGTCGACCAGAGTAGCATTCTTCCTGATACTGATGCTCTATCAACAAATCTGAACTCAAAGTCACTAAACATACATTTCGACCGAAAACGCAATTTCGTTATTAAAGGGGTTCCCAAGTCCGCTTCTCTGATTGCAAAGGAAAGGGTAGAACATGACCTCAGTCTTTTCCGAGAATACTCATATTCGATTCTTCGAGATGGCGAATGCGTTACAGTGCACAAAGCATTCCGCTTAGGAAAAGCGGATGTTTTACATGAACTATCATCACCAAAGCCTCTTAAAATCATTCTTTAAAATGATGTTCAGACTTCACGCCTCAAAGAACGGAGAACGGCTCTCCGTAGCTCACACAGGGATGTGTTTTTCAGTCGGATTACGAACCCAAGGAAAGGCAAAACATGAGGATGCTGAGAGCAGAAATGAAGAGGATTACCGAGCAGGGGGAAAAATGGCTCCAAATAAAGGACGGAGAAATAAAAGTGATAAAGAGGTCTTTCTTATGGCAGACCCCGTACATAATCAAGGTGGGTCCTCGCCGAGACGGAGGACACTAAATACGATGTACCCAACTGTACAGAGCTTGAATAATAAAAAAGAAGGCGCTCCAGAACTCGGATGACGACCACTCATCAGAACTCAGCGTCAGCGGGATGGACACCAGTTCATCTCGGAAAACAATGACAGACTCTAGTATTCAATCGCGCTAAATGCGCAGAAGTCTATATGGAGGAGTTACCCAGTCTAAATTGAGATGTTTTTATACCAATGGTCAGAGTCTCCTATCGAAAGTAGATGAACTCAAAGCATTAGTATCAGACCGAACCCCCGATATCGTTGCCATTACGGAAACGTGGCTCAAAGCCAAAATCGCGGATAGCGATAGATGGATACCAACGTTTTCGAAAAGACCGAAAAAATAGAAAGGGAGCAGGAGTGGCCGTACATGTTTTTTGCCTTGTTTATATGTTTTTGCCTTGAAGACCCTATAAGCACCACCAATTATTTGTTCTCCAACTTGGACAATTTGATCTTCGTTACCACTTCACTAGGACTGTTCCGGACAATACTGTTTCAACTGCATGTACTTATTTGCTTCCTGCTCATCTGGAATTCTTCCTTGTGCCGAAATTCGTCATAAAACGGATCAAATTGGTGGTGATCTCCTGCAGACATTCCGCATTGTGAAGGGATTGGATTGTTGCCTGGAATTGCGTGGTGATCTCCTGCAGACATTCCGCATTGTGAAGGGATTGGATTGTTGCCTGGAATTCTCGGACTTCTTTGAATTTGCCGCCACGACCCATCTCCGAGGTCACCCATTGAAACTGCGTGTCCAGCAGGCGAGACTGGATGTGCGCAAGTTCTCATTTTCTGTCAGAGTGGTTAAACCATGGAATGCCCTCCCTGAAGACGTTGTGATGTCACCATCGCTGGAAAGCTTTAAAAGAAACCTTGACAGTTTTATGTTCCGCAACGAGCCTGAGCGATGAGGCATTTATCTTAACCCTCGAGAGTCGTGCACCACTTGTCAAATTTTATGACCGCCTTTTGTACCTTTGCAACCCACACGGTTTCTCTGTATACCGCACTTAATTTTTACGTTACAAATAGGGTACTCAAAGGCCCATGCCTATTTCCCTCAATAAATTGAATTGAATTGAATTGAATCTTATTCAAGTTGACTGCGCAGGCTCTGCACCAATAAAAACTGAGAACCACTCAGGGAACCAAACGTGTACAACCTCGTGAAGATCTGAAGTTATCCAGGACCTTCGATATCTCCGAACGGCTGAGTCGTTCCTGAATATCCTTCATACCGTTTATAGTATTTTTCAAAAGCGTTTTTTGAACAAGTATAAACATTTTTGCTCATATTGCATTAAATACTCGCCATACTCCAAAGCCAGTCGGAAATTTTCGTTATACGCTCAAAGGAGAACATACTTTTACGCAGTGTTTTAACATTTATGGACTCAAAAACAATTGTTTGCTAGCAACAGAACCAGTCACGGAACTTCCTTTACAGGAAAGCCTGTTGAGTTGGCTTCGACATCCACGACTGGCACTCAATCAGTTTATACTTACAACCAAAAACCAGCAAAGCGCGCAAAAGGCGTAATGGCAGCGAAATCCGTCGGCTACGAGGACGAATCTTGCGTTGGATGTTCTTATATTTTACTAAGAGTTCAAAAACTGGAAAATGAGCTTGCAGACTTAAGGAAGCTCTTGCAAGATAACATTACTCGAAGAAATACGCTTAGCAATATTCCAGTTAAAAAGGCAGTGACTAAAGCACCAAAAGTATCAAAAACTACAACTTGTTAGAGCTCACAATGTTTGGACGCGATTACCCATAACGACCGGACAACGGGAACACAGTCTCTGAATCCTACGGACGACGACCAGAGCAAACCACAAATCTCATCCTGCTATCTTGGGTGTTCTAAAGAGCCCGTAGTTAAATCCGAAGAAACAAACGCGTGGCAAGCTGCAATGGGGAAACACCACAACAGGAGGACAAAATCAGAATCAACTCTGAGTGGAAGATAGCCAACATAACCCCCATCTATAAAGGAGGAGAGAGGACATCACCAAACAGTTTCCGACCAGTCAGGCTCACAAGTATCTGTTGCAAAATGATGGAGAAGATAATTAAAACGGAACTGATGAGGCATCTTGAAGAGAATAACTTGCTTAGTTCATATCAACATGGATTTCGAAGTGGTCGATCCTGCCTCACAAACTTGCTCACATCCATGGAAAGTTGGACAAAATCATTAGAAATGGGTTTGTCAGTCGATGCGGTCTACATTGACTTTAGCAAAGCCTTTGACAGGGTTCCACACAAACGTCTGATCTTTAAGCTCCGTCAAATGGGTGTGACTGGCAACCTACTCAAATGGTTGGCCGACTTTCTCACAGACAGGCGCCAGCGTGTTTTGTATCGGAGACACCAAGTCTCACTGGGAAACCGTTCACAGTGGAGTTCCGCAGGGCAGCGTTCTGGGTCCCATTTTGTTTCTGATATACGTAAACGACTGCCTGGATTGTCTGACATGCGAGAAGGTAATGTTCGCTGACGATTTGAAGTTATGGAACTCGATTGAAAAACCGGAGGATGCGCGAAAATTACAACAAAACTTAGATCGCTTGCAAACATGGTGTGATGAGTGGCTGCTGAACCTTAATCATAACAAATGCCAAATAATCCGACTGCGGTCTAGTTCCAGAAGGCTGATTAGGTTTGAATACCAGTACTCCATCAGTGGTCACCAAATCCAGGAGGTAAATATTCTAAAGGACTTGGGTATATGGATAACACCAACTCTCAAACCATCGTCACACTGTGCGAATATCGCAAAGAAAGCTATGTGTATCTTAGGCGCAATCAGAAGGTCCTTCGTTAATTTTGACGGAGAGCTTTTTGGGCGCGTTTTTGGAACATTTATCCGGCCGGTGTTGGAATATTGCGTTCAGGCGTGGCGCCCTTGGACGAAACATGACTACGCTCTGCTGGAGAAAGTTCAACGGAGGGCAACGAAACTAGTCAGCGGATTGGAATGCCTACCCTATGAGGGCCGCCTAGAAAGACTTAAAATTTTTCCTCTCTTATAGGCAATACAGAGGGGATATGATCTTAGTCTTCAAACTGGTCAGAGGAGTTGATTGTGCTCTTCAGATGGCCAACTTTTTTGAATTGGCAAACATGACAAGTCTCCGAGGTCACCAATACAAACTGAAAAGAAATCACGCCAAACTTGAAGTGCGGGCCAACTTCTTTTTTAACGGGTGATTGACGAATGGAACAAACTGCCAGCCCCAGTTGTTCAGGCTGAAAGCGTTGAAATGTTTAAAAGAAGACTTGATGCATTTTTACTTGATGAACATCTATTTAGTCGACAGCAATGATTGATATACTAAAACGACTATCGCCATGTAACATTTGCTTGTTTTGCTAGCGTCTATCTGTAAATAGGGTTTTCAAAGGCTCTGCCTATCTCCCTTATATATACTGAATTACTGAATTATGATGGATTCATTGAAGCCTTTAGATGAGAGTACGGTCAGAGGTAGACTTAAATCCCAACGAGAGCTCTGTAAACCGTTCTCGTGTTCCTAAGGAGAACTTAGGAGGAAGCGAAAATTCCAAGCACCAGGATCGACAACAGTGTTTAGTTATTCAGGGTTTGCACGAGTCAACTGCAGTCCGACCAGAAGACCGTGTCGCCGAAGACCTTGCTTCGTTTAATGGCCTCCTAAACCAGTTGCTCCCACCGGGCGTGGAAGTAAAAGTTATTAAAGCATTCCGGATCGGCAAAAAGTCTGAAGACAGCCTAGGAACGCCGCGACCGCGACCTCTGAAAATAATGCTAGAGAGCAAAGACCAAATCAAGGCGATCCTATCCAAAAAAACTAACCTCCGTCACTCGCATAAAGAGGTTTTTTTCAACCGGACTACTCCCCTGCGGAAAGTCTGAAACGCCGGTAACTTGTCTTGGAACAACACTCAAGACTGAAGGCTGGCGAACACAATCTGGCTATTTTCAAGGGGAAGGTAGTTCAAAAGAATACGAATTTTCCATTGAACCAACCGATTGTTCTGAGGACCACGGCAGCCACCTCACTAACGCCAAACCATCAGGGAACCAATTGCCCAAAGAGATGTCAGAACTGATTCCGTAACACCCAGCGTTCTCACTAAAGAAACCAGAGTTACCGATAGTCATCAAGAAACGGATAAGACATATGACCTTGACGTTAGAGGAGACACAGTTGGGCCCATAAAATTGACAAACGCAACAGGAAATTTGGTCGGCGCGAAATTGAAGTGCTTGTATACAAATGCACAAAGCCTTTTATGAAAACTTGATGAGTTAAAAATTTGCCTTGCCGAAGTATCTCCAGATGTGATAGCAGTAACCGAAACCTGGCTGTCGGGCAGTATTCGAGATAGCGAAATAACATTGTCTGGATACCAAATATATCGGAGGGACAGAGAAAACCGACAGGGTGGTGGAATAATTGTGTATGTGAAAGACATGCTAATAGTGTCTGACAAGACGAGCAAGTTTGCGTGCAGCACGGAAGCCATATGGTTGAATATAAAGGCTCTTGGCTCCCCATGTCTAGATGTCCTCATTGTCTATCGGCCACCTAGGATAGACCGAGTCGCGGACACCCACTTGTTGGAACAATTAGAAAATTTCTCCAGTCGACCTAATGTCATGATTATGGGTGACTTCAACGCACCAGGAATTAACTGGAGCACTGTTCAATCATCATGCCCGAAATCGACTTTTGATTATGTTTTTCTGCAAAAGACCTTGAAGGCACTCCTCACACAACATGTCCCTTTCCCCACCAGAACACGTGAAGGACAAAGGGCTAACTGTCTTGACCTGGTTTTCACGAAAAACATCAGGCAGCATTGACGAGATTATTTAAATGCCTCCGCTCGGTCGTAGTGATCATGTGGTGCTTATGTGGGACTACTCCTTATTCTCCGTTGCGCCTGCTATAGAGGAAAACGGCGTAACGTTTGGCGAGGGAACTTTCATCAGATGCGAGCAGATTTAACAGACATCAACTGGACCTCAATGTTTTCGAGCACCGTGAACGAAGATTGGGAGTCCTTCCGAAATGTTCTTCTGCAACTTATGGACAACCACTGCCCGCTAACGAGTGTCCATCACAGCAAGCGTCCTGGGTGGCTAGACAGCAACTTAAAAAGGGAAATAAACAGGAAGCACAAGTTGTGGAGAAAATATTGCGAGTCTAATCAAGTCGCCTATTTTAATAAGTATAAAACACAGAGAAACAAAAATGAGAAGCCTTATTCTTAAAACGCGAAGAGAATTTGAGAAGACTTTGCTGCAAAAGGCAACGCAGAATCCAAAGTTAGTCTACAGTTACCTCCGTAGATGTACAAGGAATAAACATCAAATACCGCTGATTAAGACTGCCGTGGGCGTCGAAATTTCGGAAAACAGGGAAAAAGCCGAGTACTTTTCACAGTTCTACCGCTCAGTCTTCACAAACGAGGCAAGGTTCCTTCGTCCCTCAGTGGATAACCCGCCGACTGCAAGCATTAGCCACATACTATTCTCAGAATTTCTGATCCAAAAGGAATTAAAAAGAACTAAAAGAGTCGAAATCCCCAGGACCAGACGAGCTTCCACCCAAGCTTCTGAAAGAACTCGCCAATGAACTTTCCGCACCTCTGTCAGTGCTCTTTCAAAAGTCCTTTGATTCCGGAACACTTCCTTTCGATTGGAAGCTGGCACATATAACTCCCTTGTACAAAAAGCGGTAGCCGGGCGTCAGTGACAAACTACAGGCCCATAAGCTTGACATGCATCCTTGGCAAGATTATGGAAAGGATCATCAAGAGCGAATTGGTGAAATTCCTAGAGACTCATAATTTGTTATCAAGCTGTCAACACGGGTTCAGAAAAGGAAGATCATGCACAACGAATTTGCTGTATTCGCTCCAGAGGTGGATCCAAGCACTTGAAGATAGACACGCGGTTCACATTGCCTTCATTGACTTTCAAAAGGCCTTCGATACTGTGCCGCACCAGAGACTGCTGTACAAGCTAGAAAGAATTGGAATCAGAGGTAACCTCCTCAAGTGGATCGAAAAACTTCCTCGTGGGTCGGCGCCAGGTTGTGTGCATCGGCCAAGAGAGGTCAAGTTCTGCTGCGGTCGAGAGTGGGGTTCCTCAGGGTTCAGTACTAGGGCCAATACTGTTTTTAATATACTTGAACGATTGTGTCAGGAATCTCGACTGTGAAGCAGCAATGTTTGCCGATGACATTAAAAATCTGGAATGTAATCCAGAGCCCTGCTGACGAAGATAAACTGCAGATCAACCTAACTCGGTTGGAGGAGTGGTCGAATCATTGGCTTTTTGCGGTTCAACGTCGATAAGTGTACAATACTTCGCTTAGGCAACCCATCTGGATCTGCTGAAAGTAGAAGTTACTTTCTCAACGGTGAAGCCTTAAAAGACGTGGAAACCCAAAAGGACCTTGGTGTGCTGACGACCACCACCTTAAAACCATCGTCTCACTGCTTGAAAGTGGCGAAGAGCGCAATTTCGGTGTTGCATGCCACCAGACGAGCCTTTTTGGATTTCGATGAAGATCTTTTTCGCTAAGACTTTTGGAACATTCATTAGGCCGCATTTGGAATATGCTATGCACGCCTGGAAACCCTGGACAGTTCAAGATCAGAACTGCCTCGAAAGAGTACAGAGGAAAGCCACCAAAATGGTTAGAAGTCAAAGCTCCTTGCCATATCCAACCCGCCTAATGAATCTTAATCTGTTCCCTTTGAGTTATAGGCAAATGCGTGGTGATCTCCTGCAGACATTCCGCATTGTGAAGGGATTGGATTGTTGCCTGGAATTCTCGGACTTCTTTGAATTTGCCACCACGACCCATCTCCGAGGTCACCCATTGAAACTGCGTGTCCAGCAGGCGAGACTGGATGTGCGCAAGTTCTCCTTCTCTGTCAGAGTGGTTAAACCATGGAATGCTCTCCCCGAAGACGTTGTGATGTCACCATCGCTGGAAAGCTTTAAAAGGAACCTTGACAGTTTTATGTTCCGCAACGAGCCTGAGCGATGAGGAATTTTTCTTAACCCTCGAGAGTCGTGCACCACTTGTCATATTTTATGACCGCCTTTTGTACCTTTGCAACCCACATGGTTTCTCTGTATACCGCACTTAATTTTATGTTACAAATAGGGTACTCAAGTGCCCATGCCTATTTCCCTCAATGAATTGAATTGAATTGAATTGAATGTTAGGACAGGAATCTCGGCAGTCGAACGAGCACACTCCATTTTCCTTGAACATGAATTTCTCTGGATAAAGATTAAAAAGGATTGTTCACAGAACCTACAATTCTTGACGATCTACAGACACCGAACATTCCAAGTGCAGCTGATGAGTCCCTCCTTCATTTGCTCAAGGAAGTAGCAAGTCACCAGGAGGTGCTTATTGCTGGAGATTTCAATGCACCTATAGTAGACTGGGTAAATCTGACAGTCGATAGTACACCAACTTCCTTCGGCCACAAGCTAATGGATCTCACTCTCGACCAACCTCTGGTACAGAAGGTTAACATACCAACGAGATTTAGAGAGAACCAGAGAGCAAATTGCCTGGACCTTGTATTTACGAAGGACTTCTCTAGCATTGATGAAGTGTATTCTATTGCACCCCTCGGTAAAAGTGACCATAGTAAGCTGATGGGGGATTACTCACTTTATTCTCAGCGCCAGAATGGAACGGAATGCAGGCGAAATATATGGAAGGCTGATTTTAACGCGATGAGGAAAGAACTGATAAATAAATAAATAAATTGTATATTTAAGGCCCAGAGGGCCCCATCATTACAAACTTAGTACTATGGTTTAAACAAATACAAAGTGGATAATTGCTACACTATGTGAGCATCCATATGAACAGCAGAAATGAGTAGTATGGTAAAAATATCCGATTCAAAAATATTTGCCATTTTTAAAACAAAAGTCAACAATCGTTGGCATATACGGTGAACTCGAAAAGAAGCAGTGAAATAAACTCCCAGGGTTTAATCGGAGGCGGAGTTCGGCGAGCCGCCAATTTAAAAAAATAGGAGAAAAAAACTGCTTCACTAAAAAATTAATAGCTAAATGCAATGGGATAGTATTGTGATGTTGCTGACTGCGTATGAGGGTTCGGGACGCTCCTTGTCGGGTGAGAGGTAATATAGCAGTCAGAGCTACTGTTTATAAACACCAGTGGAGGTAAGAGAGGACGAACTCATCGTAGACAACATGGTCGAAACGAAGAGGGGACAGTAGAGGTCATGAGATCATCATCGAGATACGACCTTGCTGACTGCATAGTCCATCACCAAAGAGGCGAAACCATCAGAACCCACCTCGATCATCAACAGATCCTGGAGACTATCGTCAGGGTTGCAAATTCGAAGGAAAGTATCAAGGTTGTCAAGAGTTGGCAATGCTAGTTTAAAAGGAGGGGAAGAAAAGTGAATGCAAAGATTGAATCTGCAGAGGATGATGGAAAATATAATAAGAGACCCATATAATATCAAGGGAGCTGCCTCAAATACCAGGAGGACCATTTTCAAAATCCAAAAGTTGCGAGTTTGGGAAAGAAACAGACAATAAGGACTTTATATCTTTCGAAGTTAAATTTTTGCGTAATTTGGTTTTGAAAATTAGCTAATGTAGACGACAACCTAATTTGCAGTGGTAGATTATTCCATATGAAAGCATATTTGGAGGCAAAAACTGAGACCGAATGGTTGTGGAGCTAAGGGGTGGTGAAATGATCATGGAGGAATTACGAGTGGCATAGGGTCGATTTACCGGAGTGAGAGCGTTAATTCGTGGGATATTTGGGCTAGAATTAACGCGAAACAGGAAGCAGAGACCAGCTTCGAGTCTTCTAACCCACAGAAATTTAATGTTTGCTAACTGGCATCTATCCGTATAAGAGATACTGGATCCAGGAAGAGAAAAATAGTTTTCGAGTAAAAACCCTCTGAACTTTTTTTCAATCTTACTGCGGTCAGAGGCGTTCATCAGCCCAAATAGGGGACAGCAGTATTCGAGGATAGGAAGAACAAACATGCGGTATAGGTTTAACTTTATTTCCGGAAGGAAGAAATTATGTGATATAAAAACCACATATCTGTGCAGCCTTTGCAGAAATTCGATCTGCATGAGGCGATAATGCTAGCTTATTCGTGTAACTTAGACCTAAGTCTTTTATGGTTGATCGTTCTAAAAGTGTACTATTTTGAAATACTAGGGGTCCAGGAAGCTTGGCGGGGCCAAAACACATGAAACTGCTCTTGGATGGAGAAAAATTCCATCTGCCAAGTACAGCTCCAACGTGAGAGCATAAGTAGATCAGTGTTGATTTTGTCAACGCAACTATTAGCAGTGTCTTTAGAAAAATGAATAAATGCACTTGAGATCGTCAGCGTAAACGAAATTTTTGTGAATTTGTGAGTAAAGTTGAAATTTCGTTAATGTACAGAATGAAGAGAAGGGGACCTAGAACGGTGCCTTGAAAAACGCCACTGTGATCGGTTGAGGCGTCGAATAGCTATTACCTACTAGGACCTTCTGGCTGCGGTTAGACAAGTAGGAACCAATGAAGTCAAGGAGAGGAGGCCGGATGCCGAGGGCTTCCAGTTTCACTCAGAAGACGTCTGTGCGGTACCTTGTCAAAGGCTTTGCTCAGGTCAAAGTAGATCACAACCACTGACTGTTGCTCGTTACGAAGGGAAGTGACGAGGTTAAGAAAAAGCTAAGTGACACACTTCGCATGATCTCCCAGGTAGAAAACCATATTGTGAGTCGCTTAAAAGCTTATTTTCTTGGCAAAAAGTCGAGAATTTGATTAAAAAAATAATTTTTTTCAAGAAGTTTTTGCGAGAGCCGGGGTTTTGTGAACGCCTCGATAATTATTTACGTCCGAACGAGATCCCGACTTGAAGACAGGAAGAATAATAGATGTCTTCCATGAGTCAGGAAAGAATCCGTTTAAAAAGATAAACTGAGAATACATGGCTAAGCATCGGGGAAAGCTCGGCACTCTCTTAATAACTGAGTTTGGAATACCGTCAGTTCCCGAAGAGTGCGAGTTTTTTTCAGACGAATTATTTGCTTACGAATTAGTTCTAAGGAGAAATCAATAGTGCTGATAACATTCAATGAGGATGCCTGAAACGTCGGAACCGGTTCAGATTCCATCGTAAGATGATTTTGCAAAGAACGCACTAAACAGTTCTGCCTTGTCAGAGTCTTCCAGAACAAAGTTCTTGTCTTCATTTAGTAATGGAGGAATTTCATAACCTCGTTTAGAAGAGGATCGACGGCGGAACAGTTGAGCAACAGATTTTGCAGAGTTTGGCTCACTGAGTGCGCAAGATTCCCTCTGTCTGTCATGTTTTACATGCAGATGCTTAGCCGATGACCGAACATCGAAGATTTGAGCAACAGATTTGGATGGATTATCACCACTTAGTGCCAGAGACTCCCTACGCTTATCTCTCGCGAGCCTTTTTCAATGCTAATTCAAATATTTGTGCAATCCTTAAATGAACTGACAAGATTGATTGAAGTTATAGTAGTAATTTTTCTTAAATTATTCAAAGTGTCAGAAAGTTCAACGTATGGCTATGAAGAGAAAAGAAAAAAGGGAATTTAAGATTATTGGAAGTTTCTTCAATGACGTTCTTATTTGTTGCTGAAATTATTTTTCATGTCTGGTACGTCAACTGATGGCTCGGCCATGCTAGGCTATGACTTCTTCTAATACTATTAGGGAGGTAATTCCATATAATTGCATATCTTATGGAATAGAAGTTTGACCTTGGTCTTTTTAATTTGTGGACTCGTATGTTAGCTCTCAAGTTGCTCGAGGGCCATTTAGATTCGACAAAGGCTATTCTCGGATGTATTTACTACCCGCCTAATTCCTCATCCGATGATGATGTGAAACTTTGTGAAAATTTTAAATTTGTTTCGGAGTCCACTTTTAACATTAAAAATAAT